>NW_021025011.1:3322607-3348554 GCF_004153795.1 Camellia sinensis | reverse complement strand
GCGGCGCGCGCGTGTGTGGTGATTTTTGGGTCCAATGGGTCTAGCCCATTTTGCCCATAACCTCTCTCTCTACAAAACTTGAGTACCCCTTGGGGCACACCCCAAGTTCCAATTCCAAGCCTTATAAACCCATTCAAAACTTCCCACCAAATCAATGTAGGACAAGCCTTATTCAAACCTTTAAGGATTTTCTACCAAAACTCCATTTCCATGGAGCACGCTTTGACTTCAATTTCCCATTCACTCGATAATGGTTTTGAGCAACCAAATATACCACGTGAATCACAACGCGGCATAGAACGCGTTACCACTTAGACTCGCTAGTTTTGCATACAGGTCCCACCTAAATAATTGGCCAAAGTTTAGGAAAAAATTCTGTTTTCCAGAATTTTTCCCAACAATTTCTAACATGAGTTGAGTGTGTAATCCTCCTCTTGTTGATATATAGTGTTATCGCTCCCGTGGACGTAGACCGGATTGCCGAACCACGTTAAAACTCTTGTGTTATTGCTTGTTTGTGTTTCTTGGTGTGCTCCCGATCCCCAACACCTCTTTATTCTTTATTCTCTAGAAACTTTTCTAATGATTTTAATCCATATAATCCATATAATGCATATGATCCATATTATACATTTAGTCCATATGAGTTCCAACAGGAGGTTACCCTTGAAGCTATAGTAGTGTTGATGGAATGTGAAAATCCAGTGAATGCTCCACCATACATGAACACCAGTAGTAGCGCTTATACTAGTTGTATTAATAAAACAGTCAAGTCTTCTTCTTCGCAAACCCATTATTATTCTTACTTTCTGTTCGGGAACTTGAGACCGTCAGATGTGGCAGACCTGTGCAGAATAGATGAGATAGTTGCAACTACCTTGTGGTCTCCAACAACAACAAGAAGAAGGTACAACTCTTCCAGTAAATTCATGGAACAGTTGACGTATGGATTTGAGCTTTCATGGGCCAACATTCTCTATGAAAATTGCACAGGACGAGGCACTTGCGTCATTGATCCTACTACCAATTACACTGTCACTTGTTTCAACTACTACGATTCCCGATTCACACCGGCCTTTTTATGTGCGTAAGATTTTTCTGCACTTTTTTTTTGTTCTCAATAAATCTATTTACACAAAACCATGTGGTTAAAATTGTTTTATGTGTTTGGTTGTGCATTGATTTTGTGTTCATAATCTTTGTTAGCCAAATTACACAAATAGTTCTTATATTTTGTCTTTTATATTATGGGTGAATTATACTAACAGTCCTTATAGTTAGGACTTGTGTCACTTTGGTCCATAATCTTTCAATTGTGATACATTTGACCCTGAATTTTGAATCTCGTTCCAAATAAAAATAATTAAAGATATTGTTGCTCTATTTGAAGGACAAAATCGTCATACAACTTATTTTGTATTGGTAAACTTATATGTTGTTTGAAATATAATGGCCTTTATTTTAATGAATAATGTTGAAATTTTTTTACTTATAAGGTTCTATTTGATTTGATTTTCAGAATCTATTTTCATAAATTTTTTATAAGAAACTAAAAAATAAATTGGTGAAAAAAAATAAAAAAAATACATCATTTTTATATTATTTTATCTTTATATAATTTTATCTTTTAGGAAGGTAGAAATAATTTTTTTAAATAATTTTTTTATATTTATTTTTGTTAAATTAGTTTTTATTTTTTCAAAAGCCAAACAAGGTGTTAACTTTAATGCCATTATTAAACCAATCCATTAAATCAAAAAATTCAAAACTAGGGGTGCAACTTGGGCGGGTTCGGTCGGGTTGAGAGGTTGTCCAAGCTCAGTCCAAGTTTTGCTGAAACTTGCCCAGGCCCACCCAGACTCGAACTGTAACCCAAGGTTGTCTATCCAAGCCCGACCGAAGTTAAACCCGAATTGCCTGAATTGTAAATGAATTTTAATTTTTTTAATTTAATTTAATTTAATTTATTTTATTTTTTGCAACTACATTATTAAATTATCAAAATTTGACTCTATTTACATTTTTTTAATTATAAAAAATCATTAATACCATCAAAACAAATAATTTATATAATGTAAATGAGATGTCGCTTGTGGGGGCCGAGTATCAGGAGATGCAAGGAAGCCGAATAAGTGAACTTAGAGAGTCGAGATATATACATTGTATTCGGTCCCGTCTTATACAAATCCAGAAGTATCGTAATCTGCCACATAACCAGTTGAGCGAGGAGCCGAATGAAGAGCAGTTTGCAACAAAAGGAGCCGAGTAAATAGTTACACGGTGGATTAAAGGTGGGCCCAACCCTGAGGCCCAAGAAAAGATATAAATAGAAGAACATCAACCAAAGAGAGGTACGTGGGAACTAGCAAGCTTAACTTAAGATAGAAATAAACAAGAGAGTACACACTAACAAGTCCGTCGAAGTGCTAATTCCGGCACCCCCGACCAGAGTGTTCATTTCTTTTCAGGTTGCTAGCTAAGGATCTCGAGCGTCCCATTAGATCCAAAGAGTATTTCCAAACCACTTCTCCATAATTGGCGCCATCTATGGGAATACTCTAGCACATCCATGGCGGGCGTGACGGAAGATCCTCCAGCAATCGCTGACAACCTTACGCCACGAGTCGATACCACTTGGGACCAGAAAACATTATTGCACGAAGAGCCTTGAACTTCGATTCAGCTGATGAAACAATGCAAGCGATAATGGATCAGGCGAAACAAAACGAACAGAGGTTGGAAAACATGATGGCTGAGAACGAGCACCTTCGATAGAATTTGGCCTTGGAGGTGGCAAAATCCCAGCAGGCCGCACTCCAAGATCTTCTACAACCCCTAATAAAGGATGGTCGACGACCTCGAGTTCGGAGACAAGATAGTGGCAATGATTCTAACTTCTTATCCCCAGAACCCAAAAAGAAGGGGCAAGTCGAAGTCTCCAGTTCTTCTTAAGGAAGTCTGCGTGCACGGAGTAAGAGAAGAAGAAATGATTCAGACGAAGAGGACCAATATAACCCCTTTGTATGACGGATTGCAAGGGCAGTACTACCCAAAAAGTTCAAGGCTCCGTCGTTCACCCTATACGATGAAAAATCGGATCCCACTGACCATATCCGTCATTATAAGCAAGCCATGACACTGCATGTAGACGACGAGCCTCTCATGTACCGGATATTTTCGAGCAATTTGGGACCATTGGCTGTCCGATGGTATTATAAGTTGGAACCAGCGTCGATTAAGAGTTTCCATCAATTACAGAAATCCTTCAGGGCAAGATTCATCACCAATGAGGTCCAGCCAAAGCAAGCCGACTCTCTCTGGGCAATGCAAATCCAACCAGGGAAAACCTTACGAGCATATTTGGCGCGCTAGTGGGAATGCTTTAATCTTGTGGATGACGCTTGCAATGACTCCATGGCCATCACTGTCTTTAAAATGGGGTTGCATCCTGATAGTGCCCTCCGCAGTTCCTTGACCAGAAGGCCCCCCAAGACAGTCTGGTCGTTAATGAAGAAAGTCAAGGAATACTGCAAAGTGGAAGATGACGCCCTGCGGGTTAAAGCCGGGAACAAGGCTAACAAGATAGCCTCATCCGAAATTGTTTAACCAATAACTTCTATACCATCGCGGAGCCCTGAACCACGAAATCGGACTAAACAAGACAAATGACCAGTGTTCCCACCGAGCTAATGAACAACTTCAAGTGGACGGCAGGCGCACAAGGCGTGCGGACAATAAATATACGGAGCTGTCGGAGTCGATCGGCATGATTATGTCTAAAGTTTAACACCTTTCGTTCTTCAAATGGCCATCCAAAATGGTGGGACCTCCCGACACGAGGAGACGGGATAGGCGGTGCGAATACCACAAGGACCACAGTCATGATACCGAGAATTGTTATGCGTTGAAGAATCACCTTGAGGAATTGGTACAAGATGGTTGGCTTAAGCAATACGTTCGCAAAGACAAGCAACCAAAACAATAGCTTTGAGGCAGGATTCACCTCCACTCGGCGTAATCCATATGATATACAGCCTGTCGACGGCTTCTGCGATTCATACAATTCAGTCGAATCCTAACTTCCAAAAACAAGTCACACCAGCCAAACGGCCCCATGAAGCTTCGAGTATTACCTTCAACGATTCTGATTTGATCGGTGTAACGCTTCCCCACATTGATCCATTGGTCATTGAACTACACGTAAGTCGATTCATCGTTGAACGCGTTCTTATTAACCAAGGGAGTACTTCAGAAGTCATGTACTACAAGACCTTAATCGAACTTGGGTTCACCGAGTCGGACCTGTCTCCAGCTCATTATCCGTTATTCGGCTTCAACGCTAATCCAAAATACCCGTTAGGCAAAATCACACTACCAGTTCGAGCGGGCTCCCGAACAGTGGATGTGGAATTCTTGGTTGTCAAGCTACCTTCGCCGTATAATCTCATCATGGAATGAACTTGGCTGCATGCCATGCACGCCGTACCAAGCACCTATCATCAACTGCTCCGCTTTCCGACTGAACGCGGCATTGAACAAATCCGTGGTTCCCAGAAATTGGCAAAAACATGTTATCTTCTTGCCGCAAAGACACCAAAAAAGCTGGAAGTGAATTCTATTAAGGTGTTGGATCGAGAAAGCCTCGACGATGTTGGACGGCTCCCAAGTGAAAAGGCCACGGAAGCCCTGGATCGAGTTGAAATTGATGGAAATCCTGACAAGTTCTTCATGGTCGGCGCATCCTTGAATAAAATCGACAAGCAACAGCTAATTACCTTCTTACTCGGCAACCTTGATGTATTTGCATGGACACTGTATGAGATATTGGGGGTAGATCCATCTGTTTCTCAACACCGTTTAAATGTCGACCCCAAATGTAAGCCGATTATTCAGAAAAGCCAGCGGTCAACCGCAGAACACACTGCTGCCATTGTCGAAGAAGTTGACCGACTGATTGATGCCGGGGCAATCCAGGAAGTGACCTATCTTACATGGCTGTCGAATACTGTGGTTGTAAAGAAGAAAAATGGGACTTGGCATGTCTGTGTGGACTTCACGGACTTAAATAAAGCTTGCCCCAAGGATTGTTTTCCTCTCCCCAAAATTGACCAACTCATAGATGCCATGGCTCGTCATCAATGTATGAGCTTCCTCGATGCCTACGGAGGCTACCATCAAATTGCCATGCATCCGGAGGACCAAGACAAAACTGCATTCCTCACCCCAAGAGGAACCTATTGCTATAAGGTTATGTCTTTTGGGTTGAAGAATGTAAGGGCAACTTACCAAAGACTAGTCACTGCCCTATTCAAGGAGTAACTTGGCCGTACTATGGAAGTGTACATTGACGATATGGTGGTCAAATCCAAAGAAGAGAAAACTCATCTAGCCGATCTGGAAAAGACATTTGGCATTTTACGTAAGTACAAAATGAAGCTGAATGCTTCCAAATGTGCATTTTGGATCGGATCCGGCAAATTCCTTGGCTACATTGTCAACTACCGAGAAATCGAAGCCAACCCCAGGAAAATCATAGCAATCCTGGAACTTGGCTCCCCTCGATCGGTAAAGGAGGTTCAAAAGTTGATGGGGATGGCCGCCTCACTCAACAGGTTCATCAGTCATTCCACAGATCGCTGCCGACAATTCTTTCATACCCTACGACAGGGTAAAGCTTTTGAATAGACCTCTGAGTGCGAAGCTGTTTTCAACGGTCTAAAGAATTACCTCCGATCAATTCCACTCTTGACAACACCTTCGCCAGGTGACCTGCTGATTTTATATCTAGCAGATTTCGACCGGGCCGTCAGTGCCGTACTGTTAAAGGAAAAGCTTGGGGAGCAGCGGCCAGTGTATTATGTGAGCAAGGCAATGGTTGACGTCGAAACACGTTATTTTCTATTAGAAAAACTCATCCTAGCCCTCGTCATGGCATTAAGAAAATTGAAGTATTACTTTCAGGGGCATACCATTGGGGTACTAACGAACTACCCCCTCTGGTCAGTACTCCGTAGTGCAGAAGCATCAGGGCGCGTTTCAAAGTGGGCTCTTGAACTCGGCCAATACGATATTCAGTTTCTTCCTAGAACCTCAATCAAGGGGCAAGTTCTTGCCGACTTCGTGGCCGAATTCACTACGGGTCTTGCCGACTTCAAGTCTGATCAAACTCAACCTAAGCCGAACTGGAGAATTTATGTTGGGGACATTTGGCAGTTGTACTGTAATGGATCGTCCAACCAATGGGACAGTGGGGCCGGAGTAGTAATCATGGCTCCCGATGGAGCAATAATCGAGCAGGCTGTCAAACTCGGCTTCGAAGCATCGAACAATAAGGCCGAATATGAAGCCCTGCTAACTGGCTTACAGAATGCACATCTCCTGGGTGCTCTGCGTTTGCTTATGTTTTGCAATTCAAAACTAGTGATCAATCAGCTAAAAGGGGAGTACGCGGCCAAAAACGACCGTATGGCAGCTTACATGAAAACGACAAATTCCTTGCTAGCAAAATTTGACCATCATGAATTGAACCAAATAACCCGTGATCAGAACACACATGCAGACGCCCTGGCTTGCCTAGCCTTCGCCATTAACTCAGAGATTAAATGGACAATTGAAGTGGGTTTCATCCCTAAGCCGAGTATTGGCCCTTCAGAGGAAGTCTAGATAAATGTCATAGAGTCAGGTCCGAGTTGGATGGACTCCATTGTTGCATTCCTATCTTCCGAATAGCTCCCGTCAGATAAGAAAGAAGCACACAAGTTGCGAAACAAAGCCCTGCGATACTACTTGGATCCGCAAGGAAAGTTTTATAAAAAATCCCTTTCTGGTCCACACCTAGAATGCATTCATCCGGATAAAGTTGAGGAACTCCTGACTGAAATACATGAAGGTAGCTGTGGTGCCCACTCTGGCGGGCGCTCTTTGGCTCATCGAGTTGTGACACATGGGTATTATTAGCCGACAATGAGAGCTGATGCCGAGTGTTACGTGAAAAAATGAGAATAGTGCCAGAAGTTTTCTCCTTTAACCTATCTGCCTGCTAAAGAGTTAAGCTCTATAACCAATCCTTGGCCGTTCGCCCAATGGGGACTTGACATCGTCGGACCATTGCCTCGCGCCCCGGGCAACAAGCGATTTTTGATTATTGCGACAGATTATTTCACAAAATGGGTAGAAGCGGAGGCACTAACGCACATTCGAGATACTGATGTGAAGCGTTTTGTATGGAGAAATATCATAACGTAATTCGGCATTCTGAGAGCACTTATTTCAGACAACAGACAACGGAACCTAGTTTGATTGCGGTGTCTACCGAGAACTGTGTAGCAAGTATGGTATTCGGCCCTATTTCTCCACCCCGGCTTATCCACAAAGTAATGGCCAAGCTAAAGCTTCCAATAAAGCCATTTTGGACGGCATCAAGAAGAGGTTAGAGAAAGCTAAAGGCAAATGGGTCGAAGAATTACCGAGTGTGCTGTGGGCTCATCGCACTACTTCAGGCGGTCCGTTGGGGAAACGCCTTTCACTTTATGCTTCGGAACGCAGGCAATTATCCCTTTGGAGATCGGCCTCCCAACCTTAAAATCAAAAGTTTTTTATATGGGCCAAAACGACATGATGCTGGCCTTGGATTTGACTTTGATTGAAGAACGATGAGACCGTGCCCTCGCATCCATGGCACAGTACCAGCAGCAGCTTACTAAGTCATATAATCAACGCGTTCAGTCACGCCGCTATGTACCAAGCGAATTGGTCCTGAAGAAAGTGCTTCTAGTTGCTAGGAATGTGGTTGATGGAGAATTAGGTCCTAACTGGGACAGCATCTACCAGATCGATTCAATCACGGGAACAGGGGCATATCGCCTCAAAGACATGTCTGGGAGGAGTCTACCATGCCCGTCGAATTCCACACATCTGCGTAAATTCTATCATTAAACCCGACCTGTGGGGTATGATATCTATTTTGAATGATTCACAATGTACAGATTTCTACTTTGTAATGCAAAGTCTCCTATTTTCTTATTATGCAATATAGTTCAAAGGCCTTCTGTTTAAACCTCCGGATTCAGAGCGCCCTTTGTGGATATCACGATTGGCCAAGATAAAAAAGCCTCCGAATTCGGAGCCCCATCCGTGCAGATCACGTTTGGGCCGAATGAGACTTCGGATTTGGAATGACCTTCGTGGCTATCACGATTGGCCAAGATAAAAAAGCCTCTGAATTTAGAGCCCCATCTGTGTAGGTCACGCTTGGGCCGAATACGACTCCGAATGTGGAACGCCCTTCATGAATATCACGATTGGCCAAGATAAAAAAGCCTCCGAATTCGGAGCCTCATCCGTGTAGGTCACGTTTGGGCCGAATAAGACTCCGGATTCGGAGCGTCCTTCGTGGATATCACGATTGGCAAGATAAAAAAGCCTCTGAATTTGGAGCCCCATTCGTACAGATCACATTTGGGCAGAATAAGACTCCGGATTCGGAACGCCCTTAGTGGATATCACGTTTGGGCCGAATAAGACTCCGGATTCGGAGTGCCCTTCGTGGATATCTGAATGACACGTTTGGGCCGAACAAGCCTTCGGATCCGGAGCGCCCTTCATGGATGCGACGATTGGCTAAGTAAAAAGCCTCCGAATTCGGAGCCCCATCCATAAATGACACGTTTGGACCGAATAAGCCTCCGAATTTGGTACACTTTTCATTAATAATCAACAAGTATCAACTCAATTGAACGATGAAAGATTCTTAACATGTTTAAACATAAACTAAAACAACATGAGTAAACGTAAACTAAAACAGCGAGCAACATAAGCTGAAACAGCAGGCAAACATACATGATAATATGTTTTTATTGAATTAATCGATAATATATAATTCGCCCGCAATTTATGTTAGGGCACTACAATATGTTTCAATTTTATTCGGCGTCCCCCTCGTCATCGCTCTTCTCGACTTCGAAGGCCGCAAAAGGAAAATGATGACTATGGTATAGTGGCGACATCGAATCAACGCCTGCTACCTGGAGAGACTCTGCGGCCTGGAGAACCTTGATCCACCTGTGTTTAAATCCACAGTTTTCACATCGGCAAGCCTCCTCAGCGAGCTTTTCCTTGGTCTTATCTATCCCGACTTTTCGGCCGTTATGGAAGCCCTGTTCATAAGCCCTGGACCTTGTAGCCTCTACTGCAAACATGCAAACCATATCTCGATCGGCAATCGCATGACTTATTAGCCATTGGGTCACCCTTTCCTCCCCAACCGGGTTAGATTGGCCGGCCGCACGCGGCTCGCCAGTTTTGGCATTTTTTAGCTCACACTCAGCCTTCTCCGCGTAAGCTTCCCAGTTCCAAATTCGTTCATTCTTTTGCTCAATCTCCCGCCACGCAGCACGTAGATGCATGCCGATTTCATAGGCGGTATACAGTCCTTTCGCTGCTCCATGGATGCCCTCTCGAAACACTTCAAAATCTTGTCGACCGATTATCGACTGCTGGACTTCTGGTGGAAAAATCTGTCGAGCGAACTCAACTGCCACACCTGGGTCGTAAACAATTGAATCCACTTCCGTCATCGGTTTATTCCCCACAAAAACTGCAAAACTCAACGGTCACGGTGTCCCATTGAATTCACCTCTCTGTCGCGATCGAGGGGAGTTGCCCCGCTACTACTTTTTCCTTCTGGGTGATCTACTTCGACGACGTGGGGATTGACGCTTTTCCCGCTCCCTCGACATCCTACTTCTCGTGCGCATAAGCTCGCCACTTCGATTCATCTCTGTATCCAGCTTAGCCAATGTCCTTTTTTTTCCTCTGCTATTGAAGAATAGTCTATTTGACATTCGCACTTATCTAGCCCTCCTCAACAGACTGGTTTAAATTGAGCTTGAACACACTAATGGGACTTACACGTGCGAGGCATTCACCCCATTTATTCCTTAATGGGTGCAGTGCCCCGAGGCGATCTCATTAATGCTTAACTTCAAAAGCCCGATGCCGATCTACTCGTGCCACAGTCAATCCATGAACTGATAGTATTTGGCGCTCCAGTTCATACATTGGCTGGGAAAAGGGCAGATTTATTAATCTAATTGGCCAAATATTTAAGCCCAGCACCGATCTACTCGTGCCACAGCCAATCCATGAACTGGTAGTATTCGGCGTTCCAGTTCATACATTAGCTGAGGCAAGGGCAGATTTATTAATCTAATCGGCCAAATATCTAAGCCTGGCGTCGATCTACTCGTGCCACAGCCAATCCATGAAATAATAGTATTCGGCGTTCCAGTTCATACATTGACGGGGGCAAGGGTAGATTTATTAATCTAATCGGCCAAATATCTAAGCCCGACGCAGATCTACTCATGCCACAGCCAATCCATGACCTAATAGTATTCGGGGTTCCAGTTCATACATTGGCTGGGGCAAAGGTAGATTTATTAATCTAATTGGCCAAATATCTAAGACCGACGCCGATCTACTAGTGCCACAGCCAATCCATGAGCTGATAGTATTCAGCGTTCCAATTCATTGGCTGGGGCAAGGGCAGATTTCCTAATCTAATCGGCCAAATATCTAAGCCCGGCACCGATCTACTCGTGCCACAGCTAATCCATGAACTGATAGTATTCGACGTTCCATACATTGGCTGGGGCAATGGCAGATTTATTAATCCAATCGGCCAAAGATTTATCCATGAACTAACAGTATTCGGCTTTCCAGTTCATACATTGGCTGGGGCAAGGGCAGATTTATTAATCTAATCGACCAGACGACGAGGCCCTGAGCCGATTCACTTGTTCGGATAAATTGAGAGACGGATAAGTTACTAAACTGCCAAGATACAGTTATCTAATCGGCAAGTGTTCACGGATGTTTAATTTATGCCTCATAATCCTACATCCTATTGGATCGATAGCTAGCAAGCACAGTAGACAACAGTTATTTTATCCACAATAGTAAAAAGTAACGCTATTCATCAATAGCAAAAATTGAGCAAAAATAATAGCAAAGAGCAAAAGGAAATTTTCAAGCAAAGGGAATTTTCATTAATAAATTGAGTACAGATAGTAGCAATTTTACACATGAAAACTACCTTAGACTAACAGAAATCTACTAAACAAAAGTTACAACCTTGCATGGAAAATGCCTAGCAAAAATTAAAATGTCACCCTAGTCAATCCTCAGGGTCAGACTCCAGCGGCACAACATCCATTTGCTCGAATGGAATCGGCTGGGCCAATGTCACATTCGCGGCTGCAAGAGCTTTGAGCCAGCTCTGTTTGAAGCCCCGGTTCTCGAATTTGGGCACTTCCTCCGCATAGCTCTCCAAGGCGGCTTCTTGTCTAGCTTGGAACACTTTGGAAACCTCAGAGTCGGCTTTTTCCTTCGCCTTCTTCGATTCTTCCAAGTCGGCTTCCAACTTGGCAATCGCCTCCTTGACTAGCTGGAACGTGTCCTCACTCGCTTTTGCCCTGTCTTCGGCAGCCAACCTTAGCTTGTTGAAATTCCTCGTGCTCTCGACTTTAGAGTTGGCCCTCGCACGTTCCTCCGCCGCTTTCGCCGCTTCGGAATCAGCTCTTTGAGAGGCATCCACAGCCTTGCTCTTTTCATTTTCAATTTTGGTTTTCAGCAAGGCGATCTGTTCTATAGCGTCATGTTGATGGTGGCCTATTTCGGCTATCCTGCCCACTATCTGCAAAATAAGGAAATAAAGTTAAATAATAATAAAAATATATGTATTTAAGCAGAAAACTACATATAAAACATGTACCAATAAGGCCGACTAAGCGGCTAACACGATCGACAGTAGATCTTGCTCGGCCTGAAATACGGCTCTGTCAACCTGCAGGGAGATTGAAGAGGCCATGCTCAAGGCCACAGTCGGGTCTTTTAAAGCCGACGCGTCAGAGGAAATCGGCATGTTCTTTATCCTTGGTTGAATAATGAATGGAACAACCAAATCCGATTCCTTAATGCGCGACTGTTTATCAACTTGCTTTTCAAGGGACTCGGCTTCTTTCTCGGCAGGGCGTTTCTCCCCCCTTTGCTAAGCTTCCTGATCCACCTACTCTATCTGCTCCGTTTTGGCCCTTTCGGTTTGAGCCATTTCTTCCTCGACGACAGGCAAGCAAGGCTCAGCATCGACAGCAGGTGGAATTTCGATCGGATGGCCTCGGCTCTCCACCGGTGGCCATTCTTTCGACATTTTTCTTCTTGGCAAGTTACGTGAGTGACAACCCAGCCATGTCCTCAAGATATGCGCCGGGAAGGTCTCCTAAATCTATGAAGATCTCTTCGAAGGAAGCGTCTCCTCGGCCTGAGGTGGACGGAGGGTTGGATGAATTGAGGTCGGCTTCCTCAAAGGCCAACTTCAAAGCCTTGTCTACTTTGGCTTTAGACTAGTTCGATTCCTCAGCGACCTCCTCGACTACCTCCACCAGCTCCAAATCGGATGCCTCCAAACCAACTTGCCTCAAGTTTTTGAAGTTAGTTAAGATAAAGGCCGTAAGAGACTCTTCGCCCCTCGAAACTGGGATGTTTTCTTCCGCTGAAAACGCCGGCTCGTATCATAGAAGAATATGGGCCGCCCTCCCTTGTTTTTGAAGGCTTGGATGGCCAAAGTATTGGAGCGCGACTTTAATTTTTGCAAGAATGACGTCGTCGGTTGAAACCAAAACTTTCTTCAAATCGTTTCCTGCACAAGTAAAATCATGAGACCACAAAAGTAAAGCTGAATAAATATAAAAAAGAAACGCAAGGAGCTATATGGCGACCTGGTTCGCCTCTCCGTCTAGGAATAAGATCTAGGCGGTCTTCGCCTTCGCCGAATTCCCAATTACCTCGGACAACGACCATGACATCATCAACTCGCTTGCCAGAGCTGGAAAGCATACTCACTAATTGATGGTCGATGTCCTTGGCCCTAAGAAAATAGCGCCATGTTGGCCAAAAGACTTGGCCAAGGCATAACAATGCCGAATAGCATGTATGCCGAGATTAATCCTAAGGCGACGGTTTAACTCTATAATCCCCATTATGATTCGAAAAAAATTTACATTAGGTTGGGAAGGGATTACACCCCAATGGCGAAGGACGGCCCTAAGAAATAGGTGAAGGGGGAAACGAACTCCGCCCTCTGCAATTGATAAGAGAGGGAAGACGATTGTGCTTTCATCAGACCTCTCCATATCAAGGGTGCTATTTGTCACAAGTGACAGATGGACGTCATCAGGGATGGAAAAATGGTGTCGAAAGCCAGAGGCTCGATCCGCAGAAAGGAGGTCTTTCAAATGCTTTGCCATTTTCGTCAGTCTATGGAATATGCTAAACTAAAAACAAACCAGGAAAAAGGATTCAAAATAGAGAGGAAGAGAACTTACAAGAGGCGGACAAGACAATGAGGAATAAAAGGAGGTTGCAGAGGTGAATCGGAAGGCACACCAAGAGCGTCAAGTATTCAAAAAATGTGTATGCATTCGAAAAGACAACAAAATTTTAAATCACAATAAATGGAAGAAGCGTACGAAGGGGCGGGAAGTTGTAATGATGACCGAAAACAAAATTTTAAATCACAATATATGGAAGAAGCGTACGAAGGGGGGGGGGAAGTTGTAATGATGACCGAAAGGCGTGTAAGCTCTGACATTCGCGTTGGAATGAGGTTAGCCGCCGAATTTTGGCTCTAACTTTTCGAGTTCGAAACCAAACATACCAGCTAACTGTTGTTAGTGGAATGTTTGGGGGGCAATTGTGGGGGTCGAGTATTAGGGGATGCAAAGAGGCTGAATAAGTGAACTTAGAGAGTCGAGATATATACATTGTATTTAGCCCCGTCTTATACAAATCCAGAAGTATCCTAATCGGCCACATAACCAGATGAGCGAGGAGCCGAGTGAAGAGCAGTTTGCAACAAAAGGAGCCGAGTAAATAGTTACACGGTGGATTAAAGGTGGGCCCAACCCTGAGGCCCAAGAAAAGATATAAATAGAAGAATGTCAACTAAAGAGAGGTACGTGAGAACTAGCAAGCTTAACTTAAGATAGAAGTAAACAAGAGAGCACACACTGACTTGTCCGCCGGAGTGCTAATTCTGGCACCACTGACCGAAGTGTTCATTCCTTTTCAGGTTGCTAGCTGAGGATCTTGAGCGTCCCATTGGATCCAAAGAGTATTTCAAAATCACTTCTCCACATCGCTATAATTACAATTTATGAGTGAAAATAAAAAAGGAAGATTTTATGTTATTTATATATATAATTATATATATATTCAATATGATTTAATAATCTAAATTACTTTAATATCATGTAATGACTAATAATTTATATGTATATTTAATATTTTTATATATCTATATATGCATAAGTCAGACTTCGGATTGCTCGGGTTGTTTGATGTCTTTACCCAAACTTGTCCAAATTTAATTCGGACTTCTGAATTTTTGTCCAAGCCCATACCAAATTTAAAAATATCTTGTCTAAGCCTTAAAAAAAATCGGGCTGGGTTCGGGTTGCTCGAGTTGGGCCCGCCCAAGTTGCACCCCTATTCAAAACTAATGACATTCATATATTAAACATATCGATTATATATTAAAAGCTTAATAACCATTCGTTACATGATAACCTTCTAAAAATATTTCTTAACAACAAATACAACCATCTATTACATGATAACCATAAAAAAATCAACAAAACATCCCCCATTACATGACCATCATCAAACTAGTTGATATTTTATCAAATTGACGACTTTGCCATTGAAATAGAGCAACAATATCTTCAGTTGTCCTTATTTGAAACGAGATTCAAAATTAAGGTCAAATGTATCACAATTGAAAAGTCAGAGACCAAAAGGACACAAGTCCTAAACTACGGGACAGTTAGTGTAATTCACCCTTATATTATTTTGATCTCTACAATTTTAATTAGCTTAATTTTAACTCTAACTTTTATATTTTATGTCAATTTAATCTAATTGATAATACGCTAGCAATGATGGACCTAGAGTGGCTGATCGCGCGCTATGATTTCAAAAAAAATCGTTTGTTATAATAGTATTAATTATAATTATTTTCAAATGACAGAGTCTCATTCCCTCTAAGTATTTGCTTTACAAATTTTAAATGGTCATCTTCTCTAGAATTTTTTTAAAATTTAAGTGGTTGCTCCTTTGTATCTATAAAACATTGGATCAAGGTATAAAATTAGACAAAATATAATAAAAAATTAGTTTTATATAACTACCATTGATTGCAAGTCCTATTTCCATATAATAAAATGAGTCAGTTAGTTATTGATCATATTAATTGATGAAGACGTTATGCAAGATTTTAAAGTCGATTATAGACTTTCATATAAAAGAAAAAGAAAAAGAAAAAGATAATACCCTCAAGATAGCTCATTTAGTAAATGGATTGTTTTTTTTATAGTTGCCTTTTGCAACTCAATGTTCATAAAAAGAAGGGAAACACAATAAGGACGTGGACCATATATACCTTATAATTATAAAAAATAAAAATAAAAATGGCATAATTTTAATTTTTTGAGTCATAACTAAATAATAAAAAAATTTGTCATAATTAAACACAATAAAAGGTATAACTAAAGAAGAAACTTAATCATAACTAAAAAAAAAAGTGGCATAACTAAGGGTGCATATGGTACATCTTTTTTAAGGAGATGTATATTAGAATTTTTCTAAAAAAAAATGTTTATTTATATATGTTTTCGTCTTATTTTTGTTTTTTATATATCAGTAAAAAATTGTTATTTGTAATTCATATATTTTCTATTTGAAATTTTTGTTAGTATTTATATGTTTGCCCCCTATATGAAAATTTTGGGCCTATCCCTGGCCATTAGCCCATGTTTGTTTGGCTCATGGAAAATGGTTATTGATTTGGTTAAGCGTAACTTACTAAATTGAACAAGTTTATACTTTTGTCTCTAAAAGCATGATACTTGTTTTTAATGTGCATAGTTTCTATTAAAAAAATACTAACCGTTGTAATTAATTAGATTAAATTGAAATAAAATCATAAATTTATTATCAAAATCGAGTTAATTGAACTTACAACGATTAAAATGATACAATAACCAAAATACAATATATTTTGCCCATCTTTTTTTGGTAGCAGTAAGGAAAGAAAAATAGGAGTTTTTCGTTTTGGATTTTTATTTTCACAAATTGTTAGGTGTGTATGGATCGATTTGATTCAAGTTCACACTAAACTCATAACCAAACCAATTAGAATCAATTCAAAATTTTTGGATCTATGACTAAACCAATCTCTCATTAAATTCAAACCAAACTAACAAACAAACTCAATATAACTTGAGTTAATTTGGATTGGAACACGATTCCACTTTACTAAAAATAAGTGAATAATTTAATTTTGAAAAAGTAGCCTCCATTTCAATCTTCCTTCATTATAAGTCATATATTTTTGTAAGTAAATAAATAATCAACAATAAAAGTTTACAATAACCAAGTCTGGGTCATTTTAGCATAATTCAAAAGAAAGCACAGCATTATTTCAAGTTTTAATACAAGCTAAATACCATGAACATTCACTATGATTCCAATTCAAATATACGATGGTTATAAAAAAAATTAAAAAAGTCTGATTTGTTTTTTTTTTTTTCCTCTTATTACATGGCATGATTAGATATAGCAATATCTACCTTAGTATTTACTTCATACTAATTATATGAAAACAACTTAGCATAAATATACTCTTATTAATATATGTAAGTTTGGGACTTGGCTTGGGTCAATTTAAACATGTCCTAAATCAAGAACCAAATCAATCCTATCGAATCCATAATTTTAAGACATAGAACCAAACAAAAATATTGGGAAAAAAAAACCAACCAACAGATAGAGCTTAGTTTTCCGAGTTTTTTTTCGTATACTTCTAATTACTACTCAAATTCAAAATTCTACTGAATGTTAGTCCAAAACTTAGTTATCTTCAAACAAGATTTTTTACCCAAGAGAGACTTATAAATATTTTCTGTAAAAGGAATACTAGGTGGACAGAAATAAAACACATAAATAAATGTTTACAGGCAAATTCAATGTGTGAACCCACCCCAGCAAAAATCCACCCAGAGTTTGTGTACATTGTTTTTTTGGGGGGCTTATTTCTGCTCATTGATTTTTTCTGTTTCTATGATTTAACAGGATCAGCCTCCTCTCCTGCACTCTTGCCTCCGGCCCTTTCCTGCATTTTACATAAGATTGAGACACGTGGCATTTAACAGATTTAACCATTCCAAAATAAAACACGCAATGCACATCTCATTTGACAGAAAAAAAACGATGTCGTTTGGGGGAGACAGTTAATAAATATATATTAGTATTTTTTATAATAAAATAATAAATATGTACATGTTTATGCATAATTATTAAAAAAATTAAAATTTGATAAAATTTTATATTTATATTTAAAATTAATGAGGATTTTTATTTGTGCTAGACACTAAAAATGACATAATTTAATTGACTCAACATTTATTTGAACTTGGTCATGACCTAATTATTATAGAATTGTCTTAGTTTATATCTAATTATAAACCACTTAATTTATTTATTTATTAAATTGGTGAATAAGTATACGTTCGTATTTTTTGTAATAAAATTTATAAGAGTTGGGTTAAGCATTTATAGTTGTAGTAGATACTAAAAGTGACATAATCTAATTGACTCAACATTTATCTCAATTTGGCCATGACCTAATCATTAGATAATTGTCTTAGTCTATGCCTAAACATAAGCTACTTAACTCATTTATTTATTAAATTGATAAATGAATATATGTTAGTATTTTTTATAATAAAATATATAAGAGTCAGCTTGAGGAATTATAGTTGTGCTAGACACTAAAAGTAACATAATTTAATTGACTCAATATTTATCTCAACTTGACCCTGACCTAATGTTGATTTAATTAGATTATGTCATAAATGTTGATTAATTAGATTATGTCACTTTTAGTGTCTAACATAACTATAAATTCTCAATAATTTTAAATATAAATATAAAATTTTATCGAAATTTTAATTTTTTTAATAACTATGCACAAACATGTTCATATTTATTATTTTATTATAAAAAATACTAAAATATATTTATTCACCAATTTAATAAATAAATGAGTTAAGTAGTTTACGTTTAGGCATGGACTAAGACAAATCTCTAATGATTAGGTCACGATCAAGTTGAGATAAATGTTCAATCAATTAGATTATGTTACTTTTAGTGTCTAGCACAATTATAATTCCTCAAGTTGACTATATATTTTATTATAAAAAATACTAACATATGTTTATTTATCAATTTAATAAATAAATGAGTTAAATAGCTTATATTTAGGCATAAACTAAGACAATTCTCTAATGATTAGTTCATGGTCAAGTTGAAACAAATTTGAGTCAATTAAATTATGTCATTTTTAGTGTCTACTACAACTATAAATCCTTAACCCAACTCTTATATATTTTATTACAAAAAATACGAACCTATATTTATTCACCAATTTAATAAATAAATGAGTTAAGTAACTTATGTTTAGGCATAAACTAAGACAATTCTCTAATGATTAGGTCATGACCAAGTTGAGATAAATGTTGAGTCAATTCGATTATATCATTTTTAGTGTCTAGCACAAATAAAAATCCTCAGTAATTTTAAATATAAATATAAAATTTTATTGAATTTTAATTTTTTTTAATAATTATGTATAAACATGTACATATTTATTATTTTATTATAAAAAATACTAATATATATTTATTAAGTGTCTCCCCCAAGTGACATCGTTTTTTTTCTGTCAAATGAGGTGTGCACTATGTGTTTTATTTTGGAATGGTTGGATCTGTTAAATGCCACGCGTCTCAATCTTATGTAAAGTGCGGGAAAGGGCGGGAGGCAAGAGTGCAGGAGAGGAGGCTGATCCGATTTAACAGGCACCTAAACTGACGTTTAAAGGCCAAAAAATGTAAGGCTGCCAACATATTGTGTCTGGGGATTAGCCTCAAAGATTTTATTTTATTTTTTATCTTTTATATAGAAAGAAATACCTTAAACTATCTCCTCAGTTTTTTTTTTTTTTTTTTTTAAGATTAATGACTTCAGTTTGCTAACATAAACATAATTTGTTTTTACAAAAAAAAAAAAATGCAGATCCCTTGGAGATGATTGCCTGTAAGCACTCTTTAGTTCACTTTTTTTTTTTTTCTTTTTTTTTTTTTTTTTTTTTTTTTTTTTTTTTCTTCTTCAAGTCCTGAATCTTTGGTACATTTTTTCTTTCAGACTATGTCTTTCCTTCACTGCTAATCACAGGTAACATTTCTTCTTTTTACTATAAAGTTCGAAAATCTGAAGTTAAGATTGTCTTCGTTTCATGAATTTGGAGAGAGATTTTAATAGAGAAAAGGAAAAGATAACAAAAATGTAAATGAAATATTATTTTACCTACATTTCTTAATCTTGTTTCTTTCCAAATTTCTCTCAAAATTTATGAATCAAACACAACCTAAAAGACATGGAGAACCAAAATCCAATAACAAAAGATAGAAGAATTCGACATATGATTCTATTGGTATAGAAAAACAATTTCTTCTTCTCCTTATTTGTTCATGTTTTGATCTCCCTGGGCAGGAATTATACTTGGGGCCAGAGCTTCATGTGGGATGCTATGCTTATTTGCATTTTTAATCTATAAGTTTCGGACAAGGCATGTATCAATGTTTGATACCATTGAAGGTTTCTTACAAAGTCAGAATAACCTCATGCCTATTAGGTACTCTTATTGGAACATTAAGATGATGACCAAAGGTTTCAAGGACAAGTTGGGGGAAGGAGGCTATGGTTGTGTATACAAAGGAAAACTTCAAAGTGATCATATTGTGGCAATAAAGATATTAAATAAGCCCAAAGCTAATGGCCAAGATTTCATCAATGGAGTTGCTACCATTGGAAGAATTCATCATGTCAATGTGGTACAACTAATCGAATTTTGTGCTAAGGAATCTAAGCGTGCTAATGGGTCTCTTGAAAAGTACATTTTTTCCTAAGAAGGAAATATATCTTTGAGTTGCAAGCAAATGTATGAGATTTCTCTTGGCGTGGCCCGTGGGATTGAATACTTGCATCGGGGTTGTGATATGCAAATTTTACATTTTAACATCAAGCCTCATAACCTTCTTTTAGACGAGAATTTCACTCCAAAAGTTTCCAACTTTGGGCTTGCGAAATTGTATCCAACAGATAATAGCATTGTGTATGTGACTGCAGCAAGAGGAATAATGGGCTACATGGCTCTAGAATTGTTCTACAAAAACATTGGACATGTTTCCTACAAAGTTGATGTTTATAGTTTCAGAATGTTATTGATGGAAATGGCAGGTAAAAGGAGAAACTTGAATGCATTTGCTGATCATACAAGCCAAATTTACTTCCCTTCTTGGGTTTATGACCAATTTAAAGAAGGGAAGGACGTGGAAATGAGAGAAAGCACAAAGGAAGAAAGGAAGGTGATAAGAAAAATGATAATAACAACATTATGGTGCACACAAATGAAGCCTGATGATCGTCTTGCAATGAATAAAGTTGTAGAAATGCTTGAAGGAAATATTGAACTTGTGCAAATGCCTCTGAAGCCTTTCCTAACTCCTCAAGAGATGCCAACTAAAGATAACTGAATGAACCCCTTTCCTAACACCAATAATTTGCAATGATAAATGTTGTACTATTGCAATAGTATGTATGTACTATATTGTTGGGTATACTTCCGTATTGGAGTATGAGACCCAATTAGTTTATTAAAAGAATTTATTTTGATTTGGTGTTGGTTATAATATATTTTAATATATCATATCTAATTTTTTGGAAGCCCAATGGATTTTTTTATAATCAGTTTGGTACAATTAGGGTTTTGATATAATACCCAAGAATCAACAATATTGCTTCAATATTGTTTTGTATTTTTTTGAAGAAGGCAGTGGCTTGTGTGTGTGCTAGGTGATTCATCTTGGTGACCGTGCAGGGTGCTTTTCATTTTGGTGTTTGATCAATTCTATGGATTTGATTTATTGATGTTGTTGTTATCTTTGATTCAAAGTTGGTTTGGGTTATTATTTTAGGTTTTCTACAACTCTATTTCGAAGACAATTTTATTCATCTATTTGGTGAGGTCTTTCCTCTTATTTGTTTGTGATTATTTGGAATTCACCTAAAGATGGTTTGTGAGACCATTTGTGTCTCGTTTGTAATCGTTTGGAAACTTTTTGGTTGATAGTAGAATCAGATTTCAATCCCGTGGACGTACCTCACATTGAAGGAACTACATAAAAATTCTTATATTGCTGTTAATTTAATTTTTCCGCATTAGTTTTTATTCCCATTGATTGATTTACTTGTGAGAAATCATATATTTTCCCTAACAACTGTTATAAGAGCTTACGGTTTATTTAGGTTTATTTATTGGTGTAAATCAATGGAGAGGAATGTGGGTCGTATGTCTAGCTTCAATGGAAGCAATTGGGTAACTTTTAAAACTAAAATAGAGGACTTATTATTTTGTAGAGATTTGTATGGGCCTATTGAGGGTGACAATGGCAAGCCCGAGGGTATGCAAGATGATGAATAGAAGAGGCTTAATCGAAAAATCATTGGTGTTATTCATCAATGGATTGATGACAGTGTGCTTCATCATGTTGCTACTGAAACTTCAGCACGTGATTTATGGAAAAAAATTAGAAGGCCTTTATGACAGAAAATCAGCCACAAATAAAGCTTTTATATTTCGTAAGTTGGTTAATTTAAAATATAAAGAGGGTAGCCCTATTTCGAAACATTTGAATAAAATAAAGAGTATTGTTAACCAACTTGCTTCTATGAAAATTGTTTTTGATGATGAGTTGTAGGCGTTGATGTTACTTAGTTCTTTGCCTGAAAGTTGTGAGACTTTGGTTGTAACGGTTAGTAATTCGGTGCCTGATGGAGTTGTCACAATGAGCCACGTCACTAGTAGTTTGTTGAATGAAGAAACTAGAAGAAAATCAGTAGGTTCCTCTCATTCAAAAGCATTTGTTGTGAGAGGCTGATGCAAAACAAGGGGGAAGAGTAAGATTCCTCATGGTCGTGATCAATGCCATGACAAATCAAGAGATGGTTCTTTTTCAAATAAAGACATTAAGTACTATTATTACCATGAGAAACGGCACATGAAACGTGAATTCCGAAAACTCAAGAACAATGAGAAAAGGCATGACAAAAGTTTGGATAAGAAGCAAGAAGACACAACGACGGTTACTACCAATGGTGATCTCATGGTCGTTTGTGAAGATGATTGTATCAATTTTGTGGGCCAAGAGAGCAATTGGGTGATTGATTCCGATTTTTCTTTTCATGTGACTTCTCAAGTTGATTTCTTCAGTACCTACACCAAAGGAAATTATGGTTCTGTTCGAATGGGTAATGAACGTTTGTCTAAGATTATTGGCATGGGTGATGTTTGCTTGGAAACAAATTTGGGCTACAAGTTGTTGCTCAAAGATGTAAGGCATGTTCCTGAAATTCGCCTTAATTTGATCTCTACCAGGAAGCTAGATGATGAAGGCTTCAACAAGAAATTTGGTGATGGAATATGGAAGCTTACAAAGGGTTCCTTGATGGTGGCTAAGTGCAAGAAGCCTCATACACTTTATTTGATGCAAGAAAAAATTTGTTAAGGTGTTGTTAATGCACTTGAAGATGATACTTCTACCGAATTGTGGCACAAACGGCTTGGGCACATTAGTAAAAAAGGGCTACAAGTTTTGTTCAAGAAAGAGCTTCTACCCGATTTGAAAGGCACACATCTTAAAACTTGTGTTCATTGTTTAGCGGCTAAACAATATAGAGTTTCTTTTCATAAAAATGTTGTTTATAGAAAAGAAAATGTTTTGGAGTTGATTCACTCAGATGTTTGTGGTCCTTTAAAAGTTAGAACACATAGTGGTGTACTTTATTTTGTTACTTTCATTGATGATTATTCAAGGAAAGTTTAGGCTTTTATACTAAAAACTAAAAGCCAAGTTCTAGATGTATTTGAGCATTTCAGGTCATGGTTGAAAGAGAAACAAGGCATAAATTGAAGTGCATCCGATCAGACAATGGTGGTGAATATATTGGGCCATTTGATGAGTATTGTCGTAGCCAAGGTATTCGGCACCAAAAGATAGTGAAGAAGACTCCTCAACAAAATAGCGTTGCTGAGAGGATGAACCACACCATTGTGGAAAGAATAAGGTGTCTACTTTCACATGCTAAATTGCCAAGATCCTTTTGGGATGAGGCAATGAGGACAGCGGTTGACGTGATCAATTTGTCTCCTTCCTATCCTTTGAATGGTGATATTCCAAAAAGAGTTTGAACTTGCAAAGATGTGTCTTATGAGCACTTGAGAGTGTTTGGTTGCAGAGCCTTTGTTTACATTCCAAAGAATGAGAGGTCCAAGCTTGATAGTAAGTCAAGACAATAATTTTTCTTGGCTATGGGCGTGATGAATTCAGGTATAGATTGTGGGATCCGGTTGACAAGAAAATTATTCGAAGCCGTGATGTTGTGTTTCTTGAAGACCAAATAATTAAAGATTTTGGCAAAGGTGATCAACTAGAGCCAAAAACTAGTGATCTCATTAACATGGATTCATCTCCTTCATCTTCGGTTGATGATGAAAATGAGGGAGATGTGCAGCCACCTATTGAAGATGTAGAGGATGATGTTAATCCTAATGAAGTTGAGCCAGAAATTGACGAAGAACATCAAACTCAAGAACCACCTGTTGGACAATCTTTACTGTATTCCGAATAAATTATGTTTGTGTACTTAACAACAAACAGAAGAAATAAAGAAAATGAGAGAGATTGTTTGATTACAAAAATCAAACCAGTAAATAAAAATAAATAAATAAAAACATATTTTTATTTTGTTACAAAAACAAAATCAAAATATGATATAAATATATAATAAAACAGAAAATAAATTAACAACTTACTTTATTAATTTCTCGAGCAAAGTTTTGATCAAGTCCAATGTTTAACACTATGTCCTTAAGACAGATTCGTCCTCTCCACGATGTTTTCAAATTGTGGACGTCTATCTCCCAAGATAAAATAATCAACAATGAATAGTAGCAGCACTACAAACTATTCACACAACGAACACACTTAGTATTTACACTTTTTCTCACAAGAAAAATAATGCAGCAAAATGCAGAGAGCAAAATCAATTTTTTTGGACGAAAATTTAGTATTAAAATCAATTGAGGGACTACCTATTTATAAATGAAAAAGTGGCTGTTCAATTTGAATTAAACAGGTGCAAAACCT
Organism: Camellia sinensis; assembly: GCF_004153795.1. Classification (NCBI taxonomy): domain Eukaryota; kingdom Viridiplantae; phylum Streptophyta; class Magnoliopsida; order Ericales; family Theaceae; genus Camellia; species Camellia sinensis. Next base: position 3,324,174 of record NW_021025011.1, on the reverse strand, counting down.
GTTTGAATAGATATAATACCTGTTCGAACCGATAAGAAACTGTTTGGTTTGAATCTGTTTGGGTTTTGGATTTTTAGTAGATTCAGATCTGTTTGGACATATATGGAGCCTGTGTAGAAATTTTGAAGATGTGCAAAAATTGAATTTTCTAACTGAAATTTAAATTCAAACGGTCAGAATTTATTTTCAAAAAATAAAAAATAAATTCAAATGTTTTTGGCCCAAAAAAAATTTGTATTGGATCGAACAAGCCCAACCCAACCTCGCACCCGCGCCCAGACCGGACGAATAAACGGCGGTGTGCGCGTGTTTATTTTTGGGTCCAATAGGTCTATCCTAATTTGCCCATAACCTTTCCTTTCTACAAACTTGGGGTGCCCCTTCCCTTCCCAAGTTACAAATCCATGCCTTATAAACCCACAAAAATTTGTTCACCAAACCAATGTGGGACAAGCCTTAAACCAAACTTTAAGAAATTTCCACCAAAAACTCCATTTTCATAGAGCTCACTTTAGCTTCAATTTTTCATTCACCTGATAATGGTTTTGAGCAATCAAATATACTACGTGAATCATGACGCGGCATAGAACGCGTTACCACTTAGACCTGCCAACTGTGGTGCATAGGTCTCACCTAAAAAATAGACCAAAGTTGAGGAAAAATCTGTTTTTCCAAAACTTCCAAAACCCGTTTCTAGCATTGCCACCACAACTTGAGTTGGAGAAATCTACAAGGGACCGACAACTTTCAAGAAAGTATCCTTACAATGAATTTGTGTTGATATCTGATCAAGGGGAGCCCCGAGAGCTACCAAGAAGTAATTGAACATGCAAAGAAAGATGATTGGAAAAAGGCCATGGAAGAGGAGATGAATTCCTTACTTGAAAATCACACTTATGATTTAGTGAAGTTGCCTAAATGGAGGAAAATTCTGAAAAATAAGTGGGTTTTCAAATTGAAGAATGATGGCAAGAATTTGAGGTACAAAACACGTCTCGTTGTGAAAGGCTTTGGGCAAAAGAAAGGTATTGACTTTGATGAGATTTTCTCACCGGTTGTGAAAATGTCTTCTATTTGGGTTGTACTTGGCATGGCTGCAAGTATGAACCTTGAAGTTGAACAACTTGATATGAAGACCGCATTTCTTCATGGTGATCTTGAAGAAGAAATTTACATGGAGCAACCAGAAGGTTTTGTGGAAAAGGGGAAAGAGAAATTTGTTTGCAAATCGAAGAAAAGTTTGTATGGCCTCAAACAATCCCCGCGGCAATGGTACAAAAAATTTGACTCTTTCATGATGAATAATGGTTTTTCTAAAACCACATCGGACCACTGTATGTTTATGAAAAAATTCCCGGATGGCAAGTTTATTATTCTTTTGCTTTATGTTGATGACATGTTAATTGTGGGTCAAGATTCTACCATGATTAACAAGTTGAAGTTGGAGTTAAGTAAATCTTTTGCTATGAAAGATTTGGGGCCGGCAAAGCAAATACTTGGTATGAAAATTGTTCGTGATCGCAAAAGGGAGCTGATTTGGTTGTCTCAAGAAAGCTACATTGAGAAA
>NW_021025011.1:3261185-3283653 GCF_004153795.1 Camellia sinensis | reverse complement strand
AAGAAGACTGGAGAAGAGTTCAGGTTTTAGGATCAAAGCCAGAGATTGGCCCCCTAGACCAGCCTCACGGAGGATAGAAAATGATCACCTTCATCGAAGGCCTGAATCAGGCTCGAAGCTTGAGGTCAGGGCCACAAGTGCCTTCACAGCCAACTTCGAAGATGGCTTCGAAGGAAGAAAGAAACAGTTCAACAGCTGGGTCAGTAGGTTCGTGGGTACCTGGAGTTTCAGATTGGTTTGTCATGCAGAACAAACCTAGGGAAATGTCTACCCAAAGAAATGTTGTTGGAAACCAAGGTAGGATGGTCAAACCTCCTTTGGTGGCTCCAAATAATTGGGTATTGCTTAAGCACCCAAAAATAAAAGAACCAAATATGGTCCCAGTGATTTCTAGGTCCCAAAGAAGGAAGATCCAACAAAGGTACACTCAGTACCAGAAGGATTTGAAAGAAGGTGGAGAAAGTTCTTCATTGGTTCAGCTAAAGAGCCAGGCAGAAGGAGAAGAAGATTCAAAGTTAGACCATAATCTAAAATCGACTCTTCAAGACAAAAGGAATTGTAGCAGGGAGCAGTTGGCCAAAGTTCATTCTGAACTAAAGGCCAAAGAAAGATCTAGCTTGGTAGGATTGGAAAAAGCTTTGATGAAAAGTGATAGTGAGATAGAAGATGAAGTCATCCCAGGCCAAACGAAGGGGATGGTTGAAGAAGAAATGTTTGAAGCCTTCATGGCTAAACAGACATTTTTGGTCGAAAAACCAACAGAAACAGACCCTTCGAAGGAAGTTACTAATACAGAAGTGCCAGAATGCAGCATGGAGAACGCTTCTGAAGTAATTGAACAAGTTGACCAAGAGGGAAAGCAGGTACAGGCAGTCGTCCAATTTGGCTCGTTCCCTCCGGTGTCAATGAATATGGTGCTTATATTACCACAGGAGTTTCAAGCTGAAGATGAAAACCAAGGTCAGGAGATTGACCCAATTCCAGTCTCCAGTGAAGACTCACTAGTAAGTATGGTGCAAGACGAATCCGAAGTAGCCACACCAATGGAAACTGAAGACGAGAGTGAGGAAGAGATAAGTATTAACCTCTTATACCCTTTTAAGTATCCCACGACGTCCATGACACAGCATGTCAAGCCCTTGTATATCAAGGCCTTCTTCGATGGAATACAAATGAATCAGGTGCTGGTGGATAACGGGGCAGCAGTAAACCTGCTTCCAAAATCTTCGTTGAAGAAACTAGGAAAGAAGAACCCCAGACTAATCCTAACCAGTACAGTCATTGCTAGTTTCGCTGGAGACAAACAAATGGCCCAAGGTATTTTGTCCATCAACCTGAGTGTGGGAACCAGGGATTGCATGACAGCATTCTTCATTATCGACAGTAATGCTAAGTATAATGCTTTACTTTGAAGAGATTGGATTCACACCAACAAATGTGTGCCTTCCTCTTTACATCAGAAAATCATGATGGCCTTGTGCAATGGAGAGACAAAGGAGATGAATGCAGATCCTCAACCCTTCATAGCCTGCGCAGATTTTGCAGATGCCAAATTATATACTGAAGGAGTAGCACCACTCAGTATATTGAGAAAACCTGATGGATCAGCTGAAGTGACGGCTGATAAAGAATTTGCACATCTAAAGCACTTGGTCCAGGAGAGTGTTGATGAAGAGTTTGTCGTTACGGATGACAATGATGCCTGGTTGTAGGCAAAGAGATGAAACTCAAGAAACCAAGTCTTTGGCTCTAATTAAGTTCTCAGTATTGGATATAAAATCAATAATCCAGAAAGTGCAAGAGTAAGAGAAAGAAGCCATGACGATTGGTTGTAAGAAGGAACAACAACAGGTTAGATTTTTTGCCTTAGATAAATATTGTGCTTTGGACATTGAAACAAAAGTCCAGGAGATACAAGAGGAAGAAGCCTTGTGGACAGACTTTGTCTATGAGGAGGAGGGTAAAGATGTTGAATCAAAGAGGCTAGGAGCAGAACAAAGCAAGGAGATTACTTCGAAGTCAGAAGGAATCAAAGAAGGAGCATCAGTAAGTTCTCAGATACGAGACCCCTTGGAAGAAGTAAATTTAGGGGAATGTTCTATACAACAGCCCACCTATATAAGTGCTTGGTTGAATGCTCTTGACAGGGGCCAGTTGTTAATTGTTTTGAAGAAATATAAAGATTATTTTGCATGGTCTTATAATGAACTACCAGGATTGGATAGGTCATTAGTAGAACATAGGCTCCCTATGAGGCCTAATTTCAAGCCATACATGCAAAAACCAAGAAGAATGAGTCCAAAAGTGATTCAGAAAGCCAGGTACGTTGAATGGCTATCTAATATTGTGCATGTGGTTAAGAAGAATGGTAAACTTAGGGTATGCATCGATTTTAGAAACTTGAATCTAGCAACTTCAAAAGATGAGTATCCTATGCCTATCGTAGATTTATTGGTAGATAGTTCGGCCAGCAGGGCATCAAATTTTATCAGTGATGGATGGGCACTCTAGTTATAACCAAATCTGCATTGCAGAGGAGGATGTTCATAAGACAGCATTCAGAGGTCCTGGGAATATTGGCACCTTCGAATGGGTTAAAATGCCATTTGGCCTGAAGAATGCTAGGGCTACATATCAGAGAGCTATGAACACTATTTTTCATGACCTCATTGGAGGGTATTTAGAGTGTTATATTGATGACATTATAGTAAAATCCCAATCTATGGAAGAACATTTGTTTCATTTAGAAGTAGCTTTTGAAAGAATGAGAAAGTTTAAGTTGAAACTCAATCCTCTTAAATGTGCTTTTGACATATCATCTGGAAACTGCTTGGGCTATGTAGTACACAAGAAAGGAATACAGATTGACCAGAATAAAGTCATAGACATCATTGAAGCCAGACCTCCATCAAGTAAGAAAGAATTACAAAGGTTCTTTGGACAGGTTAATTTTCTTCGAAGATTCATTTCTAATGCTGCAGGGAAAACTAAAGTATTTTCTTCCTTGTTAAGGCTAAAAGATGAAGAGGAGTTTGTGTAGACAGCAGAGCATCAAACTGCTTTCGAAGGAATCAAAACCTATTTGGCCAACCCTCCAGTGCTGATGCCACCAAAGGGTGATAAGCCCTTGAAGTTGTACATAGCTGCAGCAGAGGATTCATTGGGAGCTTTCTCAGCCCAAGACAATGAAGAAGGCAAGGAGCAAGTTGTTTATTACCTTAGTAGGTTTCTAAATTCTTGTGAATGTAAATACTCAGCGGTAGAAAAGTTGTGCCTTGCATTGTATTTTACTGCAATGAAATTAAGATACAATCTTTTACCTACAACTGTTTTGGTAATTGCAACCACAGATTTGGTTAAATATATGTTATCTAGACCCATGTTGAGGGGAAGAATTGGCAAATGGATACTAGCTTTATCAGAATTTCATCTAGAATATGTCCCCCAAAAGGCAATAAAATGACAAGTTTTAGCTAATTTTTTGGCAGACCATCCATGTCAAACAGAAAGCCAAGAGATAATAGAACTTGGTATGGCTAGTGTTGAACCATGGCAAATGTGGTTCGATGGATCAAAAACCAATGGTTTAGCTGGAATTGGTATAGTAATTAAGTCACCACAAGTAGCAGAAACCACGCATGGTTTCAGAGTGGATGAAATTACTTGTTCCAATAATCAAACTGAATATGAAGCCTTAATAATGGGACTGGAAATACTTATTGGATTACAAGCTCACATAGTTGACATATTTGGAGATTCTTAATTGGTAGTTAACTAGGTGAAAGAGATTTTCAAATGTCAAAGTATAAGCATGTTGCCATATTATGTTGTTGCATTACATCTGCTTTCTCAATTTCAGATAGCAAATGTAACTCATGTCCTAAGATTCTTGAATAATAAAGCTAATGATGTGGCTCAGAAAGTTTCGAATTTCAAGAGAAGGGATAATACTCGAAGGGATAGAAGCCAAACAACATATTGGAAAGTAATACCACCCTTGAATAAAAGGAATGTGGTCCTAGAAGTCAATCATAATGACTTACAAGAACAAGATTGGAGGCATCCAATAATGTAGTATCTGGCTGGCCCATCTTCGAAAGCCAGCAGAAAAATTAAATTGCAGTCTATGCAATACATAATGTATGGTAATGCTCTTTACAAAAGGGGGGGAGATGGGTTATTGTTGGAATGTTTAAGCCCAAATGAAGCATTGACAGCTATGGCTGAGGTTCATGAAGGCATCTGTGGTGCTCATCAACCTGGTGTGAAGATGAGATGGCTGCTTCGAAGGCATTCCTACTATTGGCCAACTATCCTTAAAGACTACATAGAATATGCAAGAGGTTGCCAGGCATGCCAAAAGTATGGCACAATAAGGCACGTGCCCATTAAGGATTCATTAAGGATTTAATCCATAGATTTGGTATCCCACAGACTATAATTGTTGATAATGAGACTGTATTTGATGGGAAAATGGTAAAGTCTTTTGTGACAGAGCTTGGAATTAGCCTTGTTAATTCCACTCCCTATTATGCACAAGCCAATGGTCAAGTTGAATCATCCAATAAGTCTTTAAAAAAGGAATACAGAAAGTTGTGGAAGACAATCCTAGGGATTGGCATAACTTATTGTTGGATGTATTGTGGGCTTATAGAACTTCTCCAAGGTCAAGCACAGGAATCACTCCTTATGCCTTAGTATATGGGCATGATGCAGTGCTACCTATGGAAATTAATGTTAAGTCCTTCAGGGTGAGATGCCAAGACCAGTTAGATCTTGAGTAATACCATCAAAGTATATGCTTGGAGTTAAAAAGTATAGATGAAGCTAGAATTCTGGCATTAAATAACATTTTTTTCCAAAAGAAGAAAGCAGCCAAAAATTATAATAAGAAAGTCAAACATATTGGCTTTGATGAAGGTGATTTGGTATGGAAGACAATACTCCTAATAGGGATTAAAAGCCATAAGTTTGGCAAATGGTCACCTAACTGGGAAGGACCATATCAAGTTCATAGAGTCCTGCCTTTTGAAGCATACCATTTGAGAAATTTGAATGGATATGTACATCCCAAAAAAATTAATGGCATACATTTGAAGCCTTATTATCCAACCGTGTGGGAAACACAAGGAATAGAATAAGTGCTAAATAAAAGAACATGAGAACACTTCAATGATAAATAAGAATTTATTTCATAAAGAGTCAAATACATGTAGCCATAGATTGGCCCAAAAGTCAGTACAGTGTTTAAATTGTTATTTTACAATAGATGCTCTATTCTTGAGGGATGAGAACAATTGAATGGTTGTAGTCATTTCTTGCTTTCGATCAGCTAGCTCTTGATTAGTGATTTGCAGCTTGGTAGTAGTCTGATTCAAAGCTTGGTTAACTGCTGATAATTCTTCCTCAAGTTGAGCCTTCTTTTTCTAACAGTTGAGCTTGAAATTGGGAGACAGAGGAATGTTGTTCTTTTAGTTCTAACACTTCAGCATGAACTTTAGAAACAAAACTCTGATCTCTCAGCAACTTCTCCTCTGCAGCTTTAGCAGCATGACAGATGTTGATGTAAAAATCTATGGTGGCTACTGCCTGAGATAAATGACTTGAAACAGTCATGCCGGATTGTTCAATAATCTTGCAACACTACAGGAAGCCATTTTTGATTTAAGGTCTTTGTAAGGCTTCAAAAGGAATCCTCGAAAAGGTTGTCAGCAGCTCCAGACAACTGTCCAAGTCTATCGAAGGCAAGGAAGTCTTACCACTGGAGGAAGAGCTCTCAAAAATTTCTAGCAGAGAATCAGCTAGAACTAATGGCTCAGTCTCATTGCTAGTCATTGGAGAGGTGGAAGTTATGTCAAAAACACTAGCAAGTCTAGCCTCAAAGATATCCACCTTATCCATTGACATGGAAGGTGCAGGAAGAGCCCTGGTAGAAGGAAGAAATGACTGCATAGGAATAAGAGAAGTAGGTGGAGTATCCTTAGCAATTTCTATAGTTTTGGCTACCAGTTGGTCAAGAGAAGAAGGACTGGAGCTAGGCAAAGATAATGGATGATGGATTGGAGAGCTACTAGTACCTTCTCTATAGGAATCAGCTACCATCAAAGATGAAGTAACAGCTGGAATTTCCTTAGGAGGGGGAGGAGAAGTAAAGCTTGAAAGAGAATCAAATTGAGTAAAATCGAAAGAAAAATGAGGGAGGTATGGAGTTAAGCCAGAAGAAAGAGGAGCTGGAATACTTGGCCTCAAGAAGGGTATGGAAAATATAGAGTTAGGAAGTGGGAGAATTATTTGAATGGGCTCCACATCCTGAGGTTGTTCAACTTCGACTGAAACTGATGGAGTCCTTATTAGAAGAGTAGGCAACGTAGTTGTTGCTGCAAAAGAAGAAATACAAAAAAATGTTAAGTCTCAATATTAACAATTTGGGAAAAGAAAGTGGAGACATGAAAGGAAATTACTGGTTCCGGAGGTGGTGGCAATAACCGGAGAATTATGGATGGAATAATGCTCAGCAATGTGTTACCTTCTCACTGTTTTCCTTTGGGTTGCATCAGTGGCAGCTGCTTCATCCCTCAATGATTGTTGCTGTCACCCAGGCTCCACATTTTGAGGTTGTTCAACTTCAAACCGAAATTGAAGAAATCATTATTAGGAGGATAGGCACAGTATTTGTCACTGCAAAAAAAGAAATACAAAACAATGTTAAGTCTCAATATCAACAATTTGGGAAAAGAAAGTGGAGACATGAAAGGAAATTACTGGTTTCAGAGGTGGAGGCAATGACAGGAGAATTACGGAGGGAATAATGCTCGGCAGTGTGTTACCTTCTCATTGTTTCCCTTTGGGTTGTATCAGTGGCAGCTGTTTCATCCCTTAGTAATTGTTGCTGCCGCCTTATCTCAACTCTTTGAAAAACAATTATTTCTTTGGAATGTTCCTCATCTATTGCTTTGGCAGTTGTCTCATGAGTGGGGTCTTCGACCAAATCAGAAGGAGAGATAGTCATCTTCTTTCTCTTTTTTCTCTGTGATGGTATTTCCTGCTCTTTCTCAATCTTTCTCTCTTCAATTTGAGATTCAGACTTTTCAGGAGTGAGTTCATCCTCTACTACTTTGGCAGCTGCCTCATGAGTGGGGTCTTCGACCAAATCAGAAGGAGAGACAGTCGTCTTCTTTCTCTTTTTTCTCTGTAATGGTATTTTCTGCTTGTAGACACCCCATTTTTGACCGTCCTCAAGACTTGGACGTCACCATTGGAACACTTGGTGATTACCCTTGTTTGTGTTCGTCTTGAGTTCCCGGAGGTCTCGGTTGCACGCCTTGCCTCAGGACCTCTCGACTCAACCGTGTTGTGTCTGGTTTTGCACCAAACACTTGTGTTTTGCCTTGGAGGGGCAGGGAATGCCTTGAGGGGCATCCCCACACATCACCGGCCATGGCTTGAGGCCACCGGCCAGTGATTTTATGCCATCGGCAATGTATATTGCCGGTCGACACTCTGTGTTGCTGGTCGGCCATTTATTTTGCCAAAATGGCAATTTTGAATGGCCGATCACTGTTCATCTACTTTTGGTAGATATTTTGTCTGGCACCCACCTTTTCTCCCCTCCATATACGTGTATGGTGGGATCTCTCTCTTGACAAGCTTATTTGACAAGCTCTACAAGAGAGAGCTCTATAAGAGAGAGTCTCCTCTCTTGGATTTAGGGTTAGACAACATTTTTAGAGAGCTTTGACATTAGGGTTAGGAATTTGTATCTATTCCATCTCTATATTTCCCTCTCTTGTTAGTTTAGTGTGTGTTTGGTCTTACTTTTGCACACAAACACCCACCATTACACCTTCTCTTGGTTATTGAGGGCCAAATGAGTGTTCTTGGAGTTTTGGAGCTGGTTTCAACCAAAAGAAGCTGCTAGAGCTTCATTGTTGAAGAGGGTCTTCAAGGGTAAGAAGCTTGCTCCTTTTTACCCCTTTCTTGCATAGCCTTTTAGCTTATCTTGCATCTGTTTTTGAGCTTAGTGTATAACATAAAAAAATTCTGTTTTTAGGCCCTCTAAATAGTTGTTTAAGGTTGCTTCAAGCTTTGGGGTTGTTTGACCCCTCTTAAGCCTTGTAAGGCCCCTTTTTGTGCCATTTTGAGTGAGCTCCGAGACCTTGGTATTTGGGCCTCCTCACCACTGAAATATTGAGGGATTTCAGAGGTGAGGAGGGTGCCTTGAGGTCCCAAGAAGGAGAGGGCCATCCCCTCTCCTTGTTGTCCTTGAAAATGACCATTTTTTGGCCTCTTGAGGGAGCACCTAGCTTAGGCTCATGTTGACCATGCCTTAGCTATTTTTTGTGCTTATTATGTCATAATATGCCTCTGTTTTTAGTTGGTTTTGGTACACCATGCTTGCTTAGCATACATGCCTTGTAATGCCATGATTTGCCTCAACATGTGCCTAGCATTTAGACTACCATGCTCATGTATTTTGGCCTAGCTTTGTGAAGCTTTTATTCTTGTTTTAGTATGCTAAGGGACTGTTTTTGGTCATTTGGGTCATCCATGCTTTGCTTTGTATAGCTACCATGCAAACTCTCTTGTATGCCTTAAGCTTTGGCCCTTCTAGCATGCCATCCTTGCTTTGTCTCAGTGGTTTGGAACCACTTGACATGTTATTTTAGACCTCATGATGTGCGTATGTGCTTGCATTTGATCCCCCTTCAATGTGTTTAAAGGTTGTTGCCTTATGCCCCTTGTTTAGGCCTTGGAGTATGCTTGCATTTTTTAGACCACTTAGATGCCATCTAAGTACATCCTTGACTTTGTTTAGGTCTGCATTAGACCTATTTTAAGTCCCTTTGGCCTTGTGAGGCTTGGTTGACCTAGCCTTGGTTTACCTCCCCTTTGGCTTGTCCTAAGTCTTGGACCATTGTTGTATGTTTTGATTGCTTTGTTTAGTTGGTTTGGCACCATCCTTAACATGATTTTCGGAGCTTGGTATGTATGCCATATGTCCATGTTTATCTTCTTTTAAGTGTGCTTAAAAGTTTTCTCTTTGATGCTTTAGTGTTGGTCCATTTGCATGCATGTTTGTATGTGTATTTGCCCCTCATTCCATAGCATGTTGGCCACTGTTTTAGGTTAGTTTGAGGGCTGCCTAAATTAGTCTAAGTCCATTCTTGCATGTTGTGACATGCTTACCTTGTGTGTTGATCGCATGCTTGGCCTATCACATGTTGTGGCATGTTCAAGTGACTTTGCATCTGGCATGCATTTCTCTTAGTTGGAATTGCCTAATATGTTGCATGCTTTGCATACTTGCATACTTGAGTAACTAGCATAGTTGTCACATGCCTTGTATGCTTGTTTGCATTACTTGCTTGCATGCCCATATTGAACACTTAGGCTCACATGCTTAGGATTGCATTGCATTGGCATGTATGCTTCGCCTCTTGATCAAGCCATGATAGAGGTTGAAACCCCCCCTTGGTTTGTTTATGTGCATTGTATCTCATTTGAAATTGAAATGCACACTTGATGCTTTGGGCCATCATGCGTGGAAATGCGCAATTGGTGGTCAGAGAACCAAGGACCATGTCCCTTTGAGTCATAAACATGATAAGGGATATGGTCGGTGCATACATTGCTTGGATTGCATTGCCATGCAAAGCTCTGTCCTCTGCTGCTGTCAAACAGATTCTGCAGGAACATTTTGCCGACCGACTGCACATAGTGCCGACCGGCAATCCATCCGTGGCCGATAGCTTCATCAACAGCCGATGATCACATCTTACTGCCGGTGGCCATTCTTCTCAGCCGGTGGTGTCTCCCAATGTCCAGGGAAGCAATTCTGAGACTTTAGAAGTTTTCAGAGTGGTAGAGCAGGGAAAACAGAGGCAGCCTACGCATGGCAGTGGACTTCCAAGCAAGACCCGAGCACGCGTGCATTGAGCCCTCTTCTCGGGGCCCTTTTTCCTGCTTTTCTAAGCTTAGTTAATTTGTTAATTAATTAGGTAATTTGTAATAATTAATTAGCATGCGAGTTAGATAATTTTTACTATTCTTTCGGTCTCTCCAAGCGAGGGCGAATTTGTAATAAGTGTGGGTGAGTGTATGCATGTCTTCCAACCCCCACTTTTTTCTCCCTTTTACTTACCTGCTTTGATGTTTAGTAATAGGACATGTTTAATTTAGCATATCTTATGCTATGCATGAGTGCATCATTCATCAGTATTGCATGCACCGGGCTCGGCGCATCATGCTAACTGCAATAGTACTTCAAATCTAACTTGAATACATGCTACTTGTGCATTTTCACATGTCATTCATAGACTAGCCGAGCCTACTCCAGGGACATTCCGTATGCGTTGCATTAGACATTTAAACATGGACTTGGATCATGCATTGATTGCTAACGAGTTCTTTGTTTTGGCACGGAGTACGATGTAAGTATTTATGCTTTAGCATCCTTGCATGCGTGTGAGTGTTGCCATGATAGCATGATTGCCATGAGGCTAGCTGCTTATGTGATATAACTGCTTGAATGCCTGTGGGGTACACCATGCTTGCTTAGCATACATGCCTTGTAATGCCATTTTGTTGCCTTAACATGCCTTAGGTTGTAAACCATTGTTCTAGCATGCTTTAGGCCTAGCTTTGTGAAGCTTTCATGTTTATTTTGCCATGATTAAGGTCTGTCCTTAGTTGTTTGGGTCGACTTTGGCATGCATGGGCGGTCTTGGCAAAAGTTAGAGCGTAAAAGGAGCATTTTCCATGGCGAGTGAACCTAAGCCTGAACTACGTAAGGCTTGATTCCCATCTTTGGGATACGTAGGCAACTTCATTCTGAAGTCCAGCCGTAAAACACTTCAAACTCAATCATGTCTATGTAATGGTTCTGATAATCTTTGCCTTCTCTATATCTGAGTTTTTTACTACACTTGTGTGTTTCTTTGCATTGCATTTGCATTGGTGCGCTTAGGACACCGTGTTTGCCATCTGCTATTCCTGAACTGTTTGCCAGAGGCTTGTTTTGTCAAGGCATGACCATAAGGCTGACCGGTTGTGGGCTCTGCCAGTATGGGAACACAAACCCCGGTTTTACCGGGGCACCCTCTTTGACCATTCGACCTAGTGCATATTCGGATCCATAGTGACCATTCCAAACTAGGACAGGTTGCTTACCCGTTTATAGGTTGTTTGAAGCTGCTGCGTGCATAGTGAAACCCTAGCTCCTGACAAAATAGGACAGGGAAACCCTACCCCAACATAGGGGTGTTTTGGCTCTCACTTATCTGCTATGTGCTTTTAGAGTGTATCTCTACAGGAACGTACATATCAGTTTGCAAGTTTGAGTATCGGGCCTGAGGGCACCAGTATCAGTGTTGTTCAGAAATCAGTTATCTGCGGGTATCAAGTTCAGTTTTGAGAACAGTGATTCTGGGAAATAGTGATCAGTAGTAGAGTGCAGTTGTTCGGCTACACCCGTGTTTGATCTGTTTGGGCTGAAATGCTGTTTGTTTTTTCCTTTCAGTTCAGAGGTTCAGAGAGTTGATACAGAGTAGCTAGTGTTTTCCCTTGCTGAGGCAAGACAGATATCTGATCTGTCAGTCACCGTTCAGTACAGCGGACTTATGATGACGCAGAATTCAGAAGAGATTGTGGTTATGACAGCTATGCTAGATCATGGGATCACCCCGCAGGATGAAACCAATGTTGATGTATCGCATCCGCCCAAGTCACCTGTCGCGTACTAGATCTGGACTCCCCAGTTGTATCAGGCTCGCGAGCCCACTATATTCGAGCTGATGGGAATGATTGGTGACCTCCAGAGATCCGTGGCCGATCTGGCCTATGGAATGTCGGCTTCACCGCCAGCGGCACCGTATGCCGGGAATTTCATACCACACGAGCCCCCGCTACCTGGGCGGATTGTGATAGAGCTCAGCCAGCCAGAGGTGGCTTCCAGCTACAGCCACGACGTGTCAGCAACGACCGGGCTTCACTCTGATGCAGTAACCCAAACCCCCGATCAGGCTGAGGCCAGAGGCAAGAACAAAATGAAGGCAGATGCCGATCCCATTGAACAACTGCTGCGGGCAGTCGAGGCTTTGAAAGCCAGGGGGATGAACAAGCAACAGATATCCGCAATTGTGGCAAAAACTGTGGAGGATGCTTTCCCCACTCCACCTGAGGGTAGTTCAAGTCAGTCAGAAAATCGAGATAGGCCCCGTCATGCCAGAACAGTTCCTCCTATTCCCGCCCCTGCACCTGGGAAAGATCAGAAAACCAAGGCAGTGCCTGCCGACCCTTTTGCTAGTGCGTCTAGTAAGAATACTCAGACTTCAAAGTACCTGCCCTGAGGGCGCAGGATCTTTCATGCTCTCTACATGCCTCTGTCTAAGGCACTTCAGATTCTTGCCGAAAGGGGGCACCTCAAACCCCTTGAACCTCGGCCTCTCCCGAAGAATCTCCCTCTCACACATGATGTTGCTTTGTACTGCGCGTACCACCAACAGACCGGTCACGCCACCGATAACTGTTTCCGCTTTTGCCATGAAGTGCAGGATCAGATCGATAATGAGGTCATTCTTCCACCTACCTCAGCGAAGTCTGTTACCACCGAGCTGTTGGACTTCGAAGATACTGCGAGTACGTGATCAGGGGTTGGACCACCTGCGAGCGGCATTCGGTGTATTTCAGATGTGGCGTCTGGCACGCACTTTTTGAGCATTTGTAAATACAGTTTTGTAGCTTCTGGCTTGGGTTTTGAGTCAGTTCTCTGTTTTGTTTTAAGTCTGCCTCTTTGCTTTGAGTCAGTCTTTTTGTTTTTGGGTCTGTCTTGTGGTACCAAGTCAGTCCCATTGTATAGGATGTCGAGTGATTCCGGGGTTGTTGCCTCGAACACCGTTTTTGTATTTACCTTTTTGCTTTCTTTTTTTGAGTCTGTCTCTGCTGTGGAGCCAGTTACATCCGAGAAACTTGAATGAAACAGCTGCGGCTATCATGTTTCCATGCTTATTGTTTGTTTTGGGCTAGTTGTGCCAGAGGATTTGAATCAAACGGCCGTGCATTCCACCTGTTCTCTTGTGCCCTGAAAATCATTGCATTGACCTATGTTTTTCAAAACCTCTTTAACACTGCGGTAAAAACAAAGAGGAAGGGATTCCTTGAGTTTTGCAAAACTTTGATCAATTTGAGAAAAGGAGAGGCATTCTAAGCTTGTCATGAATGAAACCATGCTTGTTAGCGTGAGTACTGAGAAGGACCCTGGCTTGATCCAGATTGGTTCCATACTATCTTCGGCGCGAGCGATTTGTCGCTTTCTTAAAAACTTTCAAAAACAAATGTTTTGCGCGGCCCTGTGAAGACCTGTGTGGAATCGCTCTTGAGATGGTGCAGCCTAGGATCGCTCTCGACCTCAAGATTCGACCTGTTTGTTTTGAACCTCGAACTCATTCGGAACATTCAACGGTCAACTGTCAGTTCAAAGGTTAACTACAATGTGAGGCCTGTGTGGCCAGATTCAAAGTAGCCCTCGAACAAGAGGCAAGAAAGTCAGATCAAGAAGATCAGATGTCATCAAAAAGAAGCTTGCAAAGCTAGATCAGAAGCATCCCTCGAACTAGAGGCACAAATGCCCGATGCGCTTGATGAGCCGAAAATGGATCCTTCTACAAATCTGAACAACAGTTATTCTCTTCTCTTGGATTCAGATGATTTCGGAGTCTAAAAACCATTTGGCATGGACTTGTTACCTTTTTACCCTTTGAGAGGCTCGCTGGGCCGAAAACCCGGAAGGGCGACCCAGGCAAAAGTTAGAGCAAGAGAAAAATACAAAAAATGCAAAAAAAAGAGGAGAAGAAATAAAATAAAAAAAAATAAAAAAAGAGAGAATGAAAAGATACAAAAAAAAATCAAAAAAAAAAAGGAAAAGAAAGAAAAGCTCGCAAGGTCGAAAACCCGCATCGGGCGCCTTGGCAAAAATTAGAGCCTAAAAAAGTGAAGGTTAAAATACCCGAGTGTACCTTAACCGGAACTACGTAAGGCTTGATTCCCATGTTTGGGATACATAGGCAACTTCATCCTGAAGTCCAGCCCTCAACGCTTTCATAGCGCCTCAGTCCATGTAATGGTTTTGATCATCCTTGCCTTCTTTGAATCCGATAGTTCGGTTATGACAACCGGATACATAGGCAACTTCGTCCTCAAGTCCAGCCCTCAACACCTTCAAAGTGACTGTGTCCATATATTGGTTCTGACCATCTTCGTCTTCTCCGTATCCGAGAAACTTCGGTCGTGATCATCACTGGTAAAGACTGTTTACGGATTGCTGCGGCATCGTCCAAACAAGGGGTAACTTTCCGTTGCCATGAGTCGCCGTTCAAACCAGGGGCAACTTCCCGTTGCCGTGCAGTCCTTCAAGCCAGGGGCAATTTTCCATTGCCTCCGATCCGAGGTTGCGCATCTCAAAGAGTAAGTTCCATGCTCGTTGAGCATTGACTGTTTGTAATATAGTTTTTGAGAATTTTTACTGAGGTTGACCATATTCTCGAAAATTATTTCATTTTCCAAAACTGGACCATTTTCTTGGACCCAAAAAGGAAAATTTTCAGTGCTTACAGCCTGACTTGCATGGTTTTCAAATCAAAAATCGAACAAGTACGTTAATCCGACTCTCATCTTGATCAAAACTGTTTTAGTAGAAAGCCAAAACAAAAAAATGGTCAAAATGATGAATTAGGGGCACAGTTGAGTCAGGCGTTCTGTCTTTCCCCCGTCGTCAACATACTTGCCAGGAGGGCACTCTACCCACCAGAAGAAATAGCTGTGAGCTAACGACGTTGGGCATGAACCCACAACTTCCTATTCATTCATCAATCACCTTGGGGAGGGACGAAAAATGAGAGAATAAAGAATAGAGAGGTGTAAGTTGAGAGAAAAGTAAGAAAAAGGGTTTTGAGAGAAAAAAATCGAGCCTGAGGGCCGAGTGATGTGAGAATCACAAATCAGAAAGGGTGGGAAGTATACCCGGAGGAACTGGCTCCTCAAGATTTGAGGTCTTTCGTTGAACATGTCCGCGCGTCGTGTCTTTCGTTTTGATCACCACAACTTTTGTTTTAGGTCTTTTCCGAGCGTGTCTCGTTGTGTTTAGGTCGTGTACCCTTTTGTTTGAGTCCTCCCCGCTGTGTTCAGTTGTAGGTTCGATACCCCGGTTGAAAATCCTTTTTTATTTCGAAAATCGTTTATGCTCAGAGTGTTGTGTCATTCTCTACATCTGTGTGAAGCAAAAGAAGAAGAAAAAATTTGGGGCATCTGAGCGTGCTTCAACTTCAACTGGTTCTATCTTTGTGTTCCGTCTTGTCAGATTGGGCCGTTTGTTCAGGATTTGCTGTGTACAGAATGAACCAAGTGTGGTGTTAGGGGCTATATGCAGACTAATCCCCAACAGAGTATGGGCTGTGCGTTCAGTTTGAGCAGTGTGTTGCTAGGGCTGTTTTGCTAGGAGGCCGTTTGGTTATCTGATCATTACAGTACAAATGCTCAATTTTTCAAACAACAGGTCAATTCCATTCACATTGAGGTGTAACATGATGTGATGCGATGCAATACATAAGATATGTAAATGTAACACTTTTTAGGCAAAAAGTTTGTTCATTTCATTATCTTTTTCAAGTACATAGCTTTAAAAACAAAAATCTGCCTGCAGCAATACAGGGTAATCTAACTACCAGCAAAGAAAAAGAAAAAAAAAGAAGGTACAAAAAATAAGAAGAGCAGCAATCTGGATCGTCATCAGTAGTCTCGGGCCCGGGGATCTGTCCTCGCCCTCTTCCTGGACGAAGGTCCAGGGGCATCGTCATTAGCGTCGCCATCTGAGCCTGAGTCTGAGTCGTCTCCAACCTCCTCAGATGACCCGGCCCCTGCCTCTGCCTCGGACTCATCATCGTCATCATCAGGGGTCGGCGCCCGAGAGCTACTCCTGACATGAACACGCCCCGCCCTGGTACGGGGACGTACAGTGTCTCCACGCCCTCCTCGAGCAGGAATAGAGGGCCCAGCCGGAGCGCCACCCACCGGAGGAATCTGGAAGAGAGGTTGAAAGGCACAAAAGGCAAATACATCAGAATACTGTGAGCAGTGTATCAGTGCAGAATGCAGTGTACAGTGTGTGAATGCCGTGAGCAGTTTATCAGTGCAGAATGCGGTGTATGAGTACAGTGTATGAATGCCGTGAGCAGTTTATCAGTGCAGAGTGTAGTGTATAAATGCAGTGTATGCAGTGTATCAGATGCTGTGAGGTCAGTGTGTCAGGTGTTGTGTCGTGCATCAGATTACGTGAATCAGCTTATGAATGGTTTGAGATCGTCGTCAGAAGGACATACTGGAATACTATAGAGGGCCAGGAGGTCGAAGGTTCGCTGTAGCGTCCCCATCATGGAGGCATTCAACTCCACGGACTGCCGGGTGTACTCGGAGGACGCCTGCAAGAGTACAAGATGTATCAGTATTCCGCGGAATATCAAATAAACTGAAATCAAATGCCAATGCAAGATGCAAAATGAAGTAATACATACTGGAGGCAAGTCGGGGATACCGGCTAACTCATGATCAGCCGGGGGAGGAGCAAAGGGGATTTGGTAGGTCACCCCATCCTGCCCTCTGTATGTCAGTAAAGTGGGCAGAGCAGGCCAGCTGGTCCCCCGCCCTCTCTGAACTCCACCCCTGCCGCGGACTCGAGCTCTCCTCGACGCTCCTGCTCCAGCCCCCGCTCCCGCTCCAACTGCCGGCGCCGCTGGCCTCTCTCCCTCAACTCGACGGCCACCGCTCAAGGGTCGCATAATGTAGGTCCGGACGTACTCTGCGTAGTCGCCCTCACCTCTGTGATGCTCTACACCCCAGCCGACGGTATAGTCCCTCATGTGCTCAAAAGAGAACCCCTCTGTATGCCTCATATGTGTAGGAGGCGGACCCGAAACTATCTGCTCCGGTAAACCCAGGGTTTGACGCAAGAAACGCTCACCCTGGTACCAGGCCTGACAGACCGGGCCCTCCAACAGAATCCGGCAACGGGCGGTCTCCTCTGCGCCCTCGTAGTGATCCCTCACCACGACTGGCAACGGAGCCCAAGGCCGCCAGGTGATCTGAAAATGAAATGCAGTTTGTTATCTACTGTTATTGAAAACACACAGTGCTAAGCAAAGCCTAAGCAAATTCTAAAGTTGAACATACCTCCGCGGCGGTGATGGTGTCGAAGTAGCGGCGGAAGAAAATAAAAGACTCCCGTGGTCTCCGCACGCATCGCACGTCAAAGCGATGAGAAAAAGGGGACGCCGAGTGGGGTCTCCACATCAGGTACTGGGGCAAGTCTGGGAAAAGGCATACACCCACAACTGCAGAACAGATATAAGTATGACTATCAGATAAAGCAAAATACAGAACAAAGCAGAAATGGCAGAACCGTGTGTTGTGCAGTGTATTGTACAGAGTATACAGTGTGTGCAGTATACAGTCAAAGTAAAGCAGAGTATATGTGTGTCGCGTATGCAGTATATAGTCAGTGAGAGGCAGACCGTGGTGTGTGCAGTGTACAGAATACAGAAAACGTGAAGCAGAAATGTAAAAGGGGAAGAAGATGTACCTCCCAAGCTCGCCAGTAGCCGCCGAGAAGCTGTCCACTGAGGCGGGAAGAAGAGCTCATGTAACCATACAAAGTGGCCAAGCTGGCGCCACCCCAGTCATAATGGCGGATCCGCCTGACATCCACCAGTGCGCTCAACAGGCATAGAGGCACGATGTTCGCCCGGTCGGCGAAAAGAGTCGTCCCGAAAAAGAACATGATGAAGCCCCGCGCATACTAATCCACCTCCTCTGGGGTCATCTGCGCCTCCTCCGCCAAGGCTGGCTGGATCCGGAAATGGCTCTCAAACCAAGAGTACCTAACAAACCCTGCTCGAGCGAGGGGAGGCTGAGTGCCGAGCAGGTACAGCTGGGCGGCGTCCCACTCACCCATATCAGTGTCGAAGGAGATCGGATCACCCTCTACCCCGATGCCGATGAGCATCGAGAAATCATAAGGGGTCATCGTCATGTCCCCCGCAGCGGAGAAGTGGAAGGAGTTGGTGGTATCCCACCACCTCTCTACTAAAGCGGCAAGCAAGGGCCTATAGGTCGTGAGCCGGGAGAGCCTCCTGCAGAAGATGCCAAAACCGACCTCGTCGACGATATGACAAACCGCGTTTGGAAGCTCTAGGTACCAATCCCGAGCGACGACATTCCCATACCCGCGGATGGTATGGGAATCCCCTTGTAATCAAAAAATAATTGCGAGCCAATATTCAAAACACAGTTTTAAGAAGCATACAGATATACAGCATGTGTGCATGTTTTCAGACTCAAGCAGATATCAGGTACCAGTGTGTATGCAGTGAAATACAGTGTGCGCCGTATGTTTGGGTGATTTAGGGTCAGTGCAGTGTGTGTGCACGTGTAAGTTTCAAATAGATATCGATTGTAAGTTTGTTTGCAATCAACTACAGTGTACAGTGTATCGGTGCATCCGAGCTAAGCAGTTAGAGAACAGAATCAACTAATGGCAGTTATGTTCTACATTGCGAAAAATAATAAAACAGAAGAAAGAATGTTACCTCGGAAGCGCCGAAGGACAGATGGGAGGTGGGCTCACGCAGGAGAAGCTCGGGTGCCACGCCCCTCTCGAAGCTCCGGCACTGGCATAGTCCATCGGGGAGCATCACATGAACCGCAGGCCTGTAGGTCTCTGGATCGAACGGCCGGATATGAAGTGGCAAGGGGTCAGCCTTGGGATCCATCTCGAGCTCTGGAGGGGTCCCGCCCTGTGGAAGATCGTCCGCCATCTCGAAGAGAATGTGAAAATGGTCGGAAGACGAAAAACCGGGCGAGAATGTGAAAAGTCAACAGAAAGTCAACCCCGAGAGGGCCGGAAAAGGCCGGAAAAGCTAAAATGCGAAAAAGGCACGGATATCGAGAAAAACTCAAGGGGAACAAGCCCCGAGTGGTGGAAATCGAAAAAACAACACCGAAATAAAATTTCAATCGGTTCAAAACGTTCGAAACGCAAGGGTGAACGCGAATCGAACGACGAAATGGAGGCTAGAAACGCAAGAAAGCGAAGAATCAAAGGAGGAAAATGATCCAGAGAGAGAGGAGGAGAAATTTCGAGCAAGGGGAAGTGAAGAAAATAGGGCTAGAAGCCCTATTTTAAAAGACCCGTGGCCAAATGACTGAATTGCCCCGATACAGGGACCTTTTGCCGGTCGGCCACACTCTTCGCCGATGGAAATTGTATGATGGCCGATGGATGGCCGGTGATGCATTCTGATGGCCGGTGGATATCCTGTGGTCTCCTACAGTGGTTTAGGAGCCTCCTACATCCTTTTTGGGTTATGTGTGCGGTTAAGGGCCTTCAGTGCTCAAAACAGTGCAAAACAGTGCATGTCCGACGCTCAACCGGCCTTCGTTTTGACCTCGGATCGTGTCTTCTGTGCGTGGCACTCGAATTCGTGCAAGGTGTATCCTTTTCGTATCCTTTTGGCTTTTACAAAACTCAAAAGTTGCCCCATGTGCATCACATGTCAATTGCACTGTCTTGTGCATTTCAAATCAATCGCACTGTCTTGTGTACTCGCGTTGTCTAAACGCATCGCGCTATCTTGCGCATCTCTTTGCATTTTGCATGCATTCAATCGCGCGGTTTTGTGCATCTCATTGCATTTTGCATGCATTCAATCTCGCTAACTTGCGTAGACCGCATGTTTTGCTTGCGTAGACCGCACGCTTGAAACCATTTTTTTACTTGCGTAGACCGCATGTTTTGCTTGCGTAGACCGCACGTCTATAATTAATTACGCTACTTGCGTAGACCGTATGTTTGTAATCAATTTCATTACTTGCGTAGACCGCACATTTATGATTAATTACGTTGCTTGCGTAGACCGCATATTTGTAATCAATTCCATTACTTGCGTAGACCGCATGTTTTGCTTGCGTAGACCGTATGTTTTGCTTGCGTAGACCGCATGTTTTGCTTGCGTAGACCGCACGTTTATAATTAATTACGCTACTTGCGTAGACCGCATGTTTATAATTAATTACGCTACTTGCGTAGACCGCATATTTGTAATCAATTTCATTACTTGCGTAGACCGCATCTTTGTAATCAATTTCATTACTTGCGTAGACCGCATGTTTTGCTTGCGTAGACCGCATGTTTGCAATCAATTTCATTACTTGCGTAGACTGCATGTTTTACTTGAGTAGACTGCATGTTTTACTTGCGTAGATCGCATGTTCGCAATCAATTTCATTACTTGCGTAGACCGCATGTTTGTAATCAATTTCATTACTTGCGTAGACCGCATGTTTATAATTAATTACGCTACTTGCGTAGACCGCATGTTTGTAATCAATTTCATTGCTTGCGTAGACCGCATGTTTGTAATCAATTTCATTACTTGCATAGACCGCATGTTCTGCTTGCGTGGACCGCATTCTTATGTTCAAATTCATTACTTGCGTAGACCGCACGTTCTACTTGCGTAGACCGCACATTTGAAACCAATTTCATTGCTTGCGTAGACCGCATGCTTATGATCAATTTCGTTGCCTGCGTAGACCGCGTGCTCCACTTACATGTCTGTGCCTTCACAGCATTGTTTTGCTTCTCACTTGCTCTGCGTTGTCACGCATTTTCAAGTACATTAATGTGCATATTGTTAATCACATTGTACCTGTTAAGTTTGTTTTCTTTGCAGGCACGATATTGTATGTACGGTTCATTTAAGGCTGGTGCAATTAGACGAACCGGACAGGTATGATATACTCCGAGTGAGACATATCGGGAATTTTGTACGGTCTAGGAGACCTTAAATCCTTGAAAGGTGCAAGACCTTTGGCGCATTGATGTGCACAGTTCGTTTGCATTGTCATGCATGTCTTAAGCCGCACGTTGTTGCGCATTTCAAGTTCACTTGCATTGTTATGCATTTCTTGGGCAATATACACGGTCTAGGAGACCCTAAATCCTCTGAAGGTGCAAGTCCTTCGGTGTTTGTCGTGCCCGAATGACTTTTGATGAGTTGCATTATACATGTATTTCAAGCAACTCGCGTCGTCGCATATTCAAGTTCATGTGCATCTCAAAAGCCGCGTGTTGTCGCGCATTCTATGCAACATGCATTTCATACATCATTTGCATTTCAAAAAAAAAACAAAAACAAACAATCGCATTGTCATGCACCATCGTAAATAGTTGCATTGTCATGAACCATCGTAAATAGTTGCATTGTCATGCATCATTATAATACAGTGTACATTGCATTGTAGCTTGCATGCATTCACTGCATCACCTCCGCCCATGGCTCACGCCTTTCCATGATTGAGCTTGGTCTGGTATGTGCCCATACTTTTCACGTTGAAACATAGTTCAGTAGACCGTTCTATGTTAGACACGGCTTGTATGTGTACATGCCTTTCCTAGGCAAGATTTGGTTTGGCCCGCAGGCCATATCCATTATATTGCATTTCCATTCCATTGCATATTTGTAGATATTGCATTGTAATTTGCATGTATTCATTTCATCACCTTCCATTTATGGCTTGCGCCTTTCCATGTTGAGCTTGGTCCGATATGTGCCCATACTTCTCGTGTCGAAGCATAGTTCAGTGAACCGTTCTATGTTAGACGTGGCTTGTATGTGTACATGCTTTGCCTAAGCAAGATTTGGTTTGGCCCGCGTGCCATATCCGTTGCAATTTCCCCAGCATTTTCATTATATATTACATTGTAGTGTAATTTTTGCATCCAGCATTAGGATCGTTATCCTTTCCCCAGCGGGTCGTTTCCCCACCTTTGTCATTCCCCCATAATACTTGTTCTTGTGTCCGTCTACATTACTCATAGTTCAGTTGATCGTTCTATGGTAGACGGACTTGTTACCTCCATCAATCTATTTGACATAGGTGTGGTTTCGAACCGTTCATGATTGGATCATGATTCAATTGCTTTGCATATAGTTTGCATTGTTTCAATTACATTGCATCTTCATTTGCATTGTTTATACATTGTTTTGTATATATTGCATATTATTTTGCATCAATTTTTGCATTGTCATGCATGTTGCTAATAACATCGTACCTGTTGAGTTGTTTTCTTTGCAGGCACGATATTGTATGTACGGTTCATTTGAGGCTGGTGCAACCAAACGAGCCGCACAGGTATTGTATCTTTCGAGTGAGACGTATCGAGAATTGCATAATTCTCTTACATCCTTTCTGCATTGTAGTGTAGTTTGGTGTATGCTAGCTTAAAATTGTCGATTCCATTACTTGCATAGACCGCATGTTTCGCTTACGTAGACCGCATGTTTTACTTGCGTAGACCGCATGTATATAATCAATTCCATTACTTGCGTAGACCGCATGTTTTGCTTGCGTAGACCGCATG
>NW_021025011.1:3220107-3238445 GCF_004153795.1 Camellia sinensis | reverse complement strand
TTTATAACATAATCATCTCACAATTTCCATCCATTTTTATCCATTAGACATGACTATAAAAATTTAGGGCGTTTGCAGCAGGGGCGTTGGTCACTCCAAAAGGCATTACTAAGAACTCGTAGTGGCCATATCTTGTTCGAAAGGCAGTTTTCTCAACATCTTCGGCTTTAACTTTAAGCTGATGGTAACCAGACCTAAGGTCGATCTTAGAAAAGACTCGTGCTCCTTGTAATTGGTCAAGCAGATCATCAATCCTAGGTAATGGGTACTTGTTCTTGATGGTGACCTTATTAAGTTCTCTATAGTCAATACAAAGACGGAGTGTGCCATCCTTCTTCTTAACAAATAAAACAGGTGCTCCCCATGGTGAAGTGCTCGGCCTAATAAATCCCTTATCTAACAACTCTTGTAGTTGCAGTTTCAATTCTCTAAGCTCAGCTGTGGCCATCCTATAAGGTGTCTTGGAGATCGGTTGCGTTCCTGACACGATGTCAACAGTAAACTCTATTTCCCTATCGGTTAGGTGGCCAGGCAATTCGTCCGGGAAAACATCGGGGAACTTGTTAACAACTGGGATGTCGGCTAAACTAACATTTCCATCCTGATCACTCAGTATACTACACAAGTAGCCTCGGCACCCCTTTTGAATCAACTTATAGGCCTTAATGGACGAAATCAAGTAAGGTGGGGGCACTATCCCTTTACCCTGGAAAATAACCTCGGCTAGGTTTGGGGGTCTCAATGTGACACTTTTCGAAACACAGTTAATAGATGCATGATTTGCGACCAACCAATCCATTCCCAGTATAACATCAAAATGAATCATATCCAGAGGCATTAAATCTACTAACAGTTCGACATTCTCAATCACAACAACACACGCTCTATAAATGGACACAACAATCATAGGTCTCCCAGATGGAGTAGACACAGATAATACGAAATCAAGGGGCTCTAGTTCTCTATTAATTTTCTCGGCAAACTTAGTAGATATAAACGAATGAGTAGAACCCGAATCAATTAACACATAAGCATCTTGGGAGCAAATTAGAAGCATACCTGACACCACTGCCTCAGCATTCTGAGTGTCTCTTGGTACCAGTGCAAATACTCTGCCCTGTCTCATCTGCCCTCTTCCAGCATTTCCCTTCTGAACGGAACCCGAGGTATTCTCACCCTTCTTGTTGTTATCGGTCTTTGTCTTAGGGCAATCTCTCACATAATGGCCCATCTCGCCACATTCATAGCAGGCTCCAGACGTTCGACGACAGATCCCGAAATGTTGCTTTCCGCAATCCGAACACGTCGGTTTAGAACTCCCTTCCTGTCTTAAGTTACTAGTACTGCCTATGTTCATTTTCTTCTTGGTGCCCAGCTGTCCTCGGCGATTGTCATAGTTCTGCCTCTTCCGCTGGTTTTCTCCTGAGCTCAGGTATCGGTTCAAATTAGCTTTGGCCTGAATGGCTTTGTCCAATACTTCGGCATAAGTCGGTATATCGAGCAAGTTGACCCGGTCTTGAATCGGTCCACGAAGCCCACACTCGAACTTCCTGGCTTTCATATATTCATCATTGACCATGTGAGGTACAAACCTCACCAATTCAGTAAAAGCGCGGTCATATTCCGCCACTGTTCTACTTCCTTGCGTCAGAGTATGAAATTCGGTAGCCTTGCGGTTTCGAACACTTAGGGGAAAATGTTTCTTGTAGAACAACTCTAAGAATCGGGTCCAGGTCAAATCTGGATTGCTCCCTCTAACCATCATCCACCACCTGCGGCCGTCATCATCTAATGTGAATGCTGCCAACGTCACCTTCCGAGCGTCGGTGCTAGGGAAGATCTCGAACAACTTTTTCATTTCCAAAACCCATGCCTCAGCCTTCATCGGCTCTACACCCCCGGAGAATCTCGGTGGTCTCATCTTCTTGAACTCCCTGATCAAAGCTATCGTGCCATCCCCATATAAGGCTGGTTGCGGGGGAACCTGCGGCACTGGAGGAGGTGGAGATGGAGGTGGAACTACGTTTCGGCCGTTGGTCTGCTCGGCCTGAGTCGACGTAGCACTAGCGAACTGCTGTCTGGTTTGCCTCAACTCGCGGGCCAAACCTTCAACTAATCTTTCCAATCTGTCCATTCTATCTTCGGGCTGATCTCGGCCAATTGGAGGTCTCCCTCTCCTCATGGTGCTATGAGCGTGTGAAGTATGACTTCAAAACAATTAAGCAAATAACCCCGTAGGCAAGCAATCAAATAAACATATCAAGACAATGCACATCTCGTTCAAATAACAAATACCATGATGCAACCCTAACATCTTTCTAAGGGAAATCCTATGCTCTTTAGGACTCAAGTGTGTGAATAACGTATACCGAGGAACTTGTGCTCTGATATCATTATGTCACGACCCCAAACCGCCCCTAGTAGTTTGGTGCCGTGATGGCCAGTAATCCGTAATTACCAAAGGCCAACTTTCAAAAACTTAACACAATCAGAGTATGGATATAGGGGCTCACAAATGCGGAAACAATAAATCAAATACAAGTGGTCCATAAGAGCAGTGCATAGATCCTTTGTAATGGCATATATCTTTATAACTTGAATACAACAGAGCAAAATACGTATTAAATCTTGATCAAAAGGCTTCTCGAGCCGACATATACAAAATACAGCAATTACAAGCCAAGAAGCATGATTTTCAAGAATTCGCCGACATGCAAAACAGGGCATCGCCGACGTAAATACAAAGTAAGGCCGACAAATACACGAATCCAAAACAAGTATCCCAACGAACTAGGCGTCGCCGCCGTCCTGCTCATCACCTACATATATATAGAGGGGTGAGTATTGGATACTCAGTGAATGGTACTAAAAATAAAGGTTTGCATGAATAAAGCCGGAGTCCTTCAAACAAAACTCGTCAAAACTTTATCGAACAAGGGATGACCGTATTCATCTGTCAAATCTTACAAGTCCAGGGATGCTTACTGACATCGGCAAACAGGGGATGAACCGTATTCATCAGTCAAGTATTAACAACATCGGCGAAGCAAGGGAATGAACCGTATTCATCAATCAAGTATTATAACATCGGCGAAGCAAGGGATGAACCGTATTCATCATCAAATATTACAAGTATCAAGGCTGTACGATCCGTAATCGTTAGTCAAAGGTACTGCGAAAGTTTATAGTCCTCCAGCACAAGGGACTTTCCAAGAGAGGACCGTATCCTTTTCAAAGATGCATCAAAACAAGGATTATACTTGGCACATCAAAACAAGAGCTATTCATTCATGCTTAACAAAACACTTTTGTCAAAACAAAGCAAGCAAGATTTATCAAAACAAGTATAACATAGCTTTATCAATAATACCACTCACCTAGTCCTTCAGGTGTAGACTCGAAGCAGAGATCAAGGTCCTACAATCACATGGCAAATCACATTCTCAAAACGAGCTATACCTATATACGAATGATCTCGGCATCCTTAACAAATCCAAGTAAACATCAAAGCAAAACATGCTGGGAGTTTAAACACTGCTCCCGTCTCACGAAAACACACTGGGTACCAACCAGGTCTTTGCCGAGGTCCCACACATCCTTGCCGAGGTGTGGCCCCGTTGGCCTCAACCAAAAGCAAAGTCGGGAAAACCAGGGTTTCCCTTTAAAGCACATGAAGAATATGATGAACATGATCATGAGGAAGATGAATACAAGATCAAAACTCGTTACAAAGATCTGAGGTTTCATGCCAAGAGTTCAAAACATGGACCTGGGTACCCATACAAGAAAGTCATGCAAGAACAAACACAAAAACGTGGCTTCCGTTCCAAACTTTTCGATCAAAACGAGACTTTCTTCAAGAACACATGAAAAACCATTTTCTCTTTTCAAAACCACCTCAAATCGATGCATGATATGCAAAACGAGTCCAATCATGCAATGCAGCTAGATGATCAATAACAACAATCAAAGTAGATCAAGATTCTAACCTCCAAACTCGAATCCAACGGTTCAAACCACAAAGATCAGCTTGGAAGACTTACTCTCACTCAAGAACTTCTCTTCCTTCTCTCTAGAGCTTCTTTCTCTAAGGCAAAGATTTGAGACAAGAAAATGATTTGTTTCAAGGTCTGCCGGCTGTCTTAACAATCAGCTCGGACACGTGGCGCTATCGGGTTGGTTCAGCTCAAAAAGGTGATTGATTGATAAGACAAGTCTCTGACAAGGCGTATACAGCAAGCTCGGCAAGATACATCGGCAATAATGACATCGGCTCAGATCAAGGATCCGACAACAGGATAACAATGACATCAGCTAGGGAGGACGACACCGGACTAAGCTGTGCCACACCTTGGCCGGGGTGTGCCACATCTCGGCCTAGGCCATACCTGCCTGCGGACAAGGTTCACTGAGTGCGAAACATCTCGGCAATAAATGCCCGAGGTGAAGATGGGGGTCGACCAAGGTCTCAAAACAGCTCTAAGTATAAGGGTTCAAAGGCGAACTAAGTTCAAGACGACCTCGGCCACACACGCCAAGCAAAGATCAAAATCATGCAAGTAACTTTAAGCAAATCAAGGCAGGATAGAACCTTCAAAACAAAATAACAAGGCAAGATCATGCATGAATGTATGCAAGTATGACAAGAGTAAGGTGAGGGTTTTTACACTTACTTTCTTTCAAGCCTTGAGCAACTTCAATCAGACGAATGCTAGATCCGCCAAAGCCCGGGGAAAGTAGAAAGTGAGACAGCAGGCACAAGCAAAGGGCGTGTTGCCGGAAACCTTGCCAATGGTGGTTGCTACGGTCACCGGCGTCAGAAAAACGATGAATCAAACCAAGGATATCCAGTTCCCCATTACAGATCAGAGACCGAGCATCATGCGCGGTGAATCCACATATCCGCCCTAAAGCTTGGGCATGGTCATAGCGGAACTGGGGCAAGATCTCTTCATGACATTCAGACTCCATCAAAACTTGAAAATCTTCAAAAGTTGGACATACCTCTTGCCTGCCAAAGCTAAAGACATGTGCCACTGGGTTCCAAAACCTCGCCGCGGCATGGAGGAAAGGGAGATGTAGCGGAGTACGGCTCAGCGTGAATAGTACATTCAAGCCGAAACCCCGGAAGTTCAACTTTTCCGAGCCATCTAGAGAAGCGATCCAAGCTGTGAGATTTTCAACGAGAAATGCCTCCATTTTTGTGCAAAACTAAAATGAATTGGATCAAAACACGGAGCTAAGGCTTTTAAAGAGGAAAAGACACTATTCAGGGGGACAAGTGTCAAAAATTGGGCGGCTGCTGAGCTAAGTGGCTGGCCGGCCATCTTTTCTGGCAGGCCGGCCATTTCTTGTTTCAAAACTGGCCGGTGGCCCCCTCTCTGCAATAAATCTGGCCGGCCGGCTCCCAAAAGTGGCCGGCCATGCTCCAATGTATGTCTTTGGCCCTGTTTTACCCTCCGAGAGAAAGTTTCAAGCATTCCCATGCAACGGATGTGGCAAAGGCCTCTATTTCCCTCCGTTTCGGATGCGTTCCGTTGCCCAGATCGTCCGAAGTACACTTCGTTTTGTTAAGTTTTGTTCATTGAGTTGTTGTTTTGTTTATCAAGTTGTTGTTTTGTTTATTGAGTTGTCGTTTTGCTTATCGAGTTATTTGTCGAGCTGTCGTGTTTCGTGTTTTTGAGTTGTTACTCTTTGTTTAAGCTTTTTGTTTAAGTCTTGTTTATCGAGTTGTCAACATTATCGTGTTTTGTTTATCGAGTTGTAAACTTGCTAAGGTTTTGTTATATCTTAGAAAGTTAAGTTGTTGCATCGGTTCACTACCTGACTGGGCAAAATGCGCAATACACATTTCCATTCAATCTCATTATGATGCAGAATGATGCAATATGATGCTAAACGTTTAAAATACAATACTTTTTTCAAAAACTGTTTCATCCCATCATGCCTCACTTGTTACAACATTTTACAGACTAAGGCACAAGTTTTACAGAGAATAAAACTGTCCGATAATGTACAATGTGCTACAACTACTAGCAAAAAGATAAATAAAACAGGAAACAGCCGCATCTGTGCTCTCAAGAGCAGTAATAAGAGGCCCTCTTCGTCCTCTTCTGCGGAATAGACTCTCCGCCACCATCGCCATCGCCATCATCTGAATCGGAGCCGTTATCCTCGGGATCCCCCTCAGCCTCGCCTCCACTCCCGGAACCAAGGCCGGAGCCGTCCTCTCCATCAGCAGATGTCTCCGACTGACGGTCTGCAACCTCCTCCTCCTCATCCTCACCAGGCTCCTCCTCCACAATATGTGCTCTACGTCTACGAGACGACCCCTATGGCCCGGCTCCCCGGAAAGGCCTGGATGGCCCAGCTCCGTGAAAAGGCCTGGATGGCCCAGCTCCGTGAAAAGGCTTGGATGGCCCAGCTCCCCGAGAAGGCCCAGGTGGCCCGGCCTACGGCTGAGCATATACTAGAGGCATCTGAGAACAAAGAGTTCAAATTAAATACATCGGTCCAAATATGTACATCAGATGTGGATACAAGCAAAAACTACATGAAGTGGGTGCATGTAAACACAGTGTACAAGTGGGGTGTGTGTCAGATGTGCTCTACACAAGTAGCCTATCAATGCAGTAGAAATCAGCATGTCAACAGAAGTATGATAAATGCCAGAAAACAAAAGGGTACCTGGAAGCCCATGATAGACAACTGTGCCTCCCTCCGCAGGACCATCCCCTCAAGTGAGGCTACCATCTCGAGCACCTGATCCATATACTCAACAGGGGGCTGCAGATGCAAAGGCAAGGGTGTCAGTAAAGGAATGAACATCAAAATATCTGAGTGATGAATCAAAGCTGTAAAGCATACTGGTGGCGAGTCGGGGTCTCTGACATATCGATGACCGGGCATCGGAGGCTCTATCGGGATCAGAATCGGAGAGGTAATCCCATACTGCCACCCCATCAGCGCAGTTGGCATGTCCGGTCACCTGGGATGAGGAAAAGTCGGAGGAATTGGGGGAATCGATCCACCCCCACCTCTAGATGTACCAGCCCTGCTGGTGGAAGGGGCATCTGCAGCCCAAGCCCGGGCCTGGCTCGAAGATGGCATACCAGCAGGCCTCATCATCGGAGTATGAACTCCCGCCAATGGAGGCATCAGGTATGTGTGACGGTAAGTGGTGTAATCCCCCTCCTCAAGATATAGCAAAGCATCAGTACCCAGCATGGCATTAACAACGTCCCGGGAAATGAGCACATCAGCAATCCGCATATCGACTGGGGGTGCTGAGGGAGGGTCCTGAGAAGTGTACCCACAGACCTGACGCAAGAAACGCTCCCCCAGAAAAAAGGCCCTACCAACTGGCCCTTCGAACAGGAGCCTATGCCGGGAGGCACCCCACCCTCCGGCAAACTGGAATCGGAGACCCTCACCTAAGGGCGCCCACGGCTGCCATGTAATCTGCAGATAACAGGTGCATAAACCAAGCAGAAATCGAAGATGTACAGGACAAATCAAAGATGAAAAGAACTGAGAGTTCTGAAGTACCTCCGATGAGCGCACCGTGTCAAAATACTGTCGCAGGTAAAGGAGAGACTCCCGAGGTCTTGGCCGGTACTGGCCTTCAAACACAAGTGAGTACGGGGTCACGAGAGCTCCCGCTACCATCAGCTCCGGGGCCAATGTTGGGAAATATACATAGACCCACAACTGTAGAAAACAAAGCAGAATATGAAATGCTGAGGGCAAAATGCACGATATAGAGTATAAAGTGCGCCGTGTGTGCGATGTGCAGGTAATGAGGAGCAGAAATGTAAATCAAAAGGGCAGAAAGTACCTCCCAGGCTCTCCAATAGCCGCCAAGTAAGTCCTCCCGTCCGCGTGAGGTCGCGCTCATGTAGCAATAAAGGGTGGCCAAGCCGGCACCACCCCAGTCGTACCGCCTGACCTGTGACAGGTCCACCAAGGCGCTCAGCAGATAAAGCCCAACAGTGTTCCCTCTATCAGTAAACAGAGTGGTCCCGAAGAGGAACATCAAAAAGCCGCGGGCATACTGTGCTGTCTCTTTAAGAGTCCCGGGCTCCATCTCCACCCGCCGGAAATGGGAAGAGAACCAGGTGTATCGGACTCTCCCCGAAGCTCTGTCAACAGGCGGGTGAGCCCCCAGTAGATATATCCAAGCGGCCTCCCACTCGCCCATGTCCTCATCAAATGGGATCGCCCAGCCTCCCACATCAAGGCCGGTCAATACAGCGAAGTCAAAAGGGGTCATAGTCATGTCCCCAGTGGCAGAGAAATGGAAAGCGTTGGTGGTGTCCCACCATCTCTCCACCAGGGCGGCCATCAGCGTCCTCCTGGCAGGACAACGAGATAGCCCAGTACAGAAGGGCCCGAACCCCGCTAAGTCAACCAAATCCCGAACGGCCTCCGGGAGCTCAGCATACCAGCCTCTCGCCGCGGTAGAGCCATACCCCTGCGCAGTGCGAGAAGTCACATGCATTTAGAATGAACACATGTTTCAGCATAAAATGAATAAGCTGCGTGCAAATGAAATGAATGGGCTGCGTGCAAATAAAATGAATAGGCTACGTGCAAAATAAAATAAGTGGGCTGCGTGTTCACTTTCAAATTGGGCTGTGTGTTCAGAAAATCAATTTGGGCTGTGTGTTCAGAAATTTAGTGATTTGGGCTGCGTGTTCACAATCAATCTGGGCTGTGTGTTTAGAAAATCAATTTGGACTGTGTGTTCAGAAAATCAGTGTTTGGGCTGCGTGTTCAAATCTCAATCAGTGTGTGCTGCGTGTTCACCATCAATTTGGGCTGTGTGTTCAGAAAATCAATGTTTTGGGCTGCGTGTTCAACTCTCAATAAGTGGGCTGCATGTTCACTTTCAAATTGGGCTGTGTGTTCAGAAAATCAATTTGGGCTGTGTGTTCAGAAATTTAGTGATTTGGGCTGCGTGTTCAACTCTCAATCAGCGTGGGCTACGTGTTCACAATCAATTTGGGCTGTGTGCTCAGAATATCAGTGTTTTGGGCTGTATGTTCAAAATATCAGTGTTATGGGCTGTGTGTTCAGATAATCAATGTGTTGGGCTGTGTGTTCAACCCTCAAATCAGTGTGTGATGCGTGTTCACCATCAGTCTGGGCTGTGTGCTCAGAATATCAGTGTTTTGGGCTGTGTGCTCAGAATATCAACGTTTTGGGCTGCGTGTTCAACTCTCAATCAATGTGGGCTGCGTGTTCACCTTCAATTTGGGCTGTGTGCTTTGAAAATCAGTGTTTGGGCTGTGTGTTCAACTCTTAATCAGTGTGTGCTGCGTGTTCACCTTCAATTTAAGCTGCGTGTTCAGAATATCAGTGTTTTGGGCTGCGTGTCCGACTCTCAATCATTGTGTGGGCTGAGTGTTCACCTTCAATTTGGGCTGTGTGCTCAGATAATCAATGTTTTGGGCTGTGTGTTCAGAAAGTCAGTGTTTGGGCTGCGTGTTCAACTCTCAATCAGTGTGTGCTGCGCGTTTACCATCAATTTGGGCTGTGTGTTTAGAAAATTAGTGTTTAGGCTGCGTGTTCAAATCTCAATCAGTGTGTGCTGCGTGTTCACCATCAATTTGGGTTGTGTGTTCAGAAAATCAGTGTGTTGGGCTGCGTGTTCAACCTTCAACCGATGTGTGCCGTGTGTTCACAATCAATTTATGGGCTGAGTGCTCAGGAATTCAAGTGATAAGACCGTGTGTTCAGAGTGCAAGCAGAATGCAAGAAAAATTCGTAATACGTTACAGAAAAGGTAGGAATGAAGTAAATACCTCTCGTGCCTCATAGGAGAGATGATACTCTGGCTCCCGCAGAAGGAGATCCCCGGGTGCTCGCTCGTCAAAGTCGGTGAAATGGTGGAAAACAGCCCGCGGGAGAACGTGAACTAGTGGGTCGTACCTCTCAGGGATAAAGGGGCGAACCCTCGAAGGCAGAGACATGATGTCAAGCTTGCCTCCGGCGCCTGGAGAACCTCTGCCGTGGGGAAATTGACCCGCCATTTCAAGAAATCTGCAAAAAGGGGCAAAAATGAGCAAAAATGAGCCAAAATTGGAAAAAGTCAACAAAAGTCAACCCTCGGGAAATGAAAAAGCCAACAAAAGTCAACTCCCGAGAAAATCTTCCAAATATTGAGACAAACTCACCTCAAGTGGCGAAAATGAGAAAAGAAGCCCCGAACCAAAATTTATTCGGTTCAAAGTGCTTGAAACTGAAAGATTTCGCGAAAACAACTTGCGTGGGACGTTGGAAAACGCGTATAGAGCTCAGATTTGAGGGAGAAAATGGTTTGGGAAGCTAGAGAGGAGGATTTCAGAGCTGCACTTATGAGCTCAAAGTGTTTGGATAAGTGTATTTATAGAAAAGAGGCTAAAAGGAAAAAATTGCCCCCGGATTTGGCAAAGTGGCCGGCCGGCCACTTTTTCTGGCAGGCCGGCCATTCACTTTTCAAGAAATGGTCAGTGGCCTCCCTCTCCCAATAAAACTGGCCGGTGGTGTTCCCCACATGCCCTCCAAGGTCCCTGCAAATTTTGAGGAGGATTGGAGTCCCCGAGACCTGAAAAAGTACAAGAGAAGTGCACTTTCTGTCGCGAAATCGCTTCGCCGGAACTTCAGCTTCAACTTCCGATGCATGTGTCATCGTTTACTCATCGAAAGTGAGGTATATCCTTTTGAACATGTTGTAACCTCTTCGGGAGGTGGACCGGAGGCCGTGATCGAGTCACCCTCGCCGAAACGCGCGTTTCTTCCCGCATTGCGATGCACCTTTCTATCAAACACCGTGATTGTCTGCATTCGATATCACATTGAACGCATGCTGTTAGATATGTTATGCTTGTTGAGTTTCTTTATTTTGCAGGCACGATATTGTATGTACGGTTCATTTGAGGCTGGTGCTACCAGACGAATCGCGCAGGTATCGTATCTTCTCCGTGTGAGACGTGGCGAGGATTGAATAATTCTCCGCATTCTTAACTGCATGAAATGTAGTTGTTGCTTTGCATTCTTGCTTAAAACTGTTGCATCTATTTGTGAATACTTGCTTCATTACAGCTTGCTGCATTTGCATGATCATTAAGTTACCTTCGGCTTCTTGTATTTTCGGTTGCATTTTGCCCCTGACTGCGGGCATGCCTGCGGGCACATCTCTGTCTATCACGCCTGTTTGTCTAAGTCTTCGGCCTTGTCAAAAATGGGTCGTCTCTGGGCTTTGACATTCACTCCCGTCACTTATGACTTTCGAGTTCTGTCAAAGAGGGGCAACTGTAGACACCCCATTTTTGACCGACCTTAAGACTCAGACGTCACCGATTGAGCGCTTGGTGATGTTGCATATCGTGCTCGTTCAGAGGTTTCGGAGTCTTGGCCGCGAGCCTTGCCTCCGGACTCTTTCATACTTTGCCTCGGTTTGCGAACCAGGCTCTGTTTTCTCTGTTTTCTCTTCCCAAAGGGAGGGAGAGGTCCCGTAGATCATCTCTCAGTGGCCGTAGGCTACGTTTCGTGGTCGTAGGCCATTTTGCCCGTTTGGAGTCCGGTTTTCGGTTTTTCAGAGCCGTTGGCCGTGTGCCTCGGTTCGGGACCGCTTAACCACCTCTGCTTGCTCCAGTTTTTGGCATACATCTTATTTGCTCCCTTTTGAGGGACACTGTGGTCCGAGAGACCGACTTCATGGTGGAACACCACTCCCAGTGCCTAACAGTCAGTCTTCGGGGCCTCGGGCTGCGTGTTTCAGCCCCCGAACCTTCATTTTGCATCGGTTTTGGTTCATTTTTTGCAGGGACCTCTGTTCATTGGTAAGAAGGCCGTAGAAGAGTGGAAGGCCAGTAATTGTTCTGTCAGCCAACTTTATCCCTTCATCACCCTCCGTCGCCCGATTTTCCTCACTTCAAAGCCAATGTTGACCATCCTTGGGCCATTTTCTTGCACCCTAAACCCCATATTTGTGATGTACACATCTGGGAGGCCACCAATATTTGGTGGCCAGCTAGTAATTGTTGTTGAACCTTTTGAACCCCTTTGAAAAGTGGGTTGTTCTCTCTCTTGGTTCACTATTTCCAGTGTTTAACCACAGGGTTGTGTTGTGCACACATCAGAGGCTCTCTTTTTGGGGTGGCCGGCCACTAATGCTTCTTGACCCTTTTGACCCCTAGCCGACTGGCCATGGGAGGTAGCCTGCCGGCCACCTGAACCTTAGATAGCTGGCCGGTCATGATCCTTGCACCCTGTTCCTTACAGCTGTATATTCTGTTTCCCCCCAGATTGTGTATTCGGGCGGGTGCATTTTTGGGGGGAAACTTGATTCATTTCCCTCCATTTTTCCCCCATTTTCTCCCCTCTTTGGTCTATATAACAGCAGCTCCAGTTGCTGGTTTGAGGGTTACAACATTTTGCCTTACGCCTCTTGCATTGCATCTCCCTCTCTCTACACTTCAACCCTCCAAACTCTCAAGTCCTACACCCCATTTCTTCACCAACCCATAGCCCCACCCTTCCATCCTTCATTCCAGTAGCTTGAGATTGTTCTCCAAAGCTAAAGAGCCACCAAACTCAAGCCAAGAGTTGCCAAAAGATTGGTCTACAAGGGTAAGCTCCATTTCCCCCTTTTTTGGTCCATATTTTGCATGCTTTCTTAGCCATACTTACTTGCTGTTTTGGGCTCCGACCATAACTGGAACTAGGCTTATTTTGAGCTATTGTTCATGTTTGTTTAAGGGTATTTACCTGTTTGAGGTCTCCTTGTTGCACTTGTTTCATTATCTCCCTTGTATGCCATCTTCTTGTGTAGTATTTTTGGCCTATGTATAAACTGTTTTGAGCTCTGTCATGAACTAAAAAGTGGATTATTTTGAGCCCTTATTCAACATTGTTGAAGGGCTCATTGCTGTTTGAGACTTTCATTTATCACTTGCCTTTATATCTCTCTTTTGGCCATATTTTTGCATGATTTGTTTGCCTCTTTTGCTTCTATTTTTGGGCTCTGGTCCGAACTATAAGTGGCATTATTTTGATCCCCTCTTCATGTTTCATTAAGGGTCTTTCACTGTTTGAGGCATCCTTTATATACTTTGTGTTATATCTCTCTTTTTTGGCCTTATTTTGCGTAGTATTTTAGGCTTGCATGCATACTGTTTTGGGTCTGTCCATCAACTGTAAAGTGCAATATTTTGGGCCCTTCTTCAACATTGTTGAAGGGCCCCTTTGTGTTTGAGGCCAGAAACCACCACTTGCTTCTTTGTCCTTCTTTTGGCCCATTTCTTGCATGAGAGCTTAGCCATACCTGTGTTGGTTTTTGTGGTTTGTTGTAAACTGTAAAATATCATATTTTGGGCCCCTCTTCAACATTGTTGAAGGGCCCTCATCTGTTTGAGGCCTGAAGCTGTGACTCAGTTCTTTATCTCACATTTAGGGCCATTTTTGCATGCTAGTTTAGTCCCATTTGCATTCGCCGTTTGACCTTGCTTAGAACTGTAAATGTGCTTATTTTTGGGCTGTCTTGACTCTGTCTTTACATTCCATGTTCAAATAGTGCATGTTTTGCATAGCTATAGGCCAATGCATAGGCCTATTTTTGTATTTCGGTTTCATTTCATGCATCGGGTGCCATGCTTCCATGATTCGGGGCTATTTTGGGTCATGTTTTGCTACTGAAATTTGCATGCTTGTATGCCATATTCCATGCCTTGCCATGTCTTTTTAGAGTGGCATTTTGTGCCTTAGGATCGGTCCTCGGTTTGCGTGCATGCGTGCACGCATCTCGAGTGTCTCATTTTCATCTCATGGCCTCCTATGTGAGTGTGGCTGAGGTCCACTTGTGTTGGTGTAAGTCCATTGTGCATTGTGTATGCCATTTCATTTCATAGCATTGCGTATGCTACGTTGTATGTTAGAGCATTGTATATGCCATGTTACCTCGTGCATCGTGTATGCCATTTCATAGCATTGTGCATGCTAGGTTGTATATTAGTTGCATTCATGCATATCATGCATATTGCATTGTACTGGGGATAGGAGTTGGCCCGAGCACGGGAAACGAGGTACGTTTCGTACTCCGAGTGACGGAACGTGTCTCAATTCCCTGTTGCCGACACTCCGGATTATCCATGATGGAGTCTAGGCCCTGTTGTGTTTATGTATGCATT
Organism: Camellia sinensis; assembly: GCF_004153795.1. Classification (NCBI taxonomy): domain Eukaryota; kingdom Viridiplantae; phylum Streptophyta; class Magnoliopsida; order Ericales; family Theaceae; genus Camellia; species Camellia sinensis. The sequence continues at coordinate 3,224,274 of NW_021025011.1, read as the reverse complement.
CATTCCATATTGAGTCATGCAAATCGACTCCTCAACCATCATGCATCGATATGCGTGATTGGTGGCATGAGAATCGAGGCATGCATACATTTGTGAAAATACATTGCTATGCCCCTTTCCTGCTCTCTGTTGCAGCAAATCAAGAATTAGCAACCTTCCGGAGCTTGGCGCGCTTTCCAAGAATAATTGTAAAACAGAGGCTAATTGGGGCATTCCAGTGGATTTCCGCGCAAGGCAGCCCAGACATGCATCATCCATCATCTGAAGAAGAGTCAAGGCAGTCCCTGGCTTGTATGCCAGTTTATTATTTTTCTTAGTTAATTTGTAAATTAATTAGGAATTCGTATATATTTGAACTGTATTATTTGGACTGTATTATTTATTCGGACCCTCTGTGCGATGGCATAACTGTAATAAGTGTGCGTGTGTGTGATATATGTCTTCCAACCCCACGTCTTTCTCCTTTTTATTTACCCGCTTATGATGGTTAGATTAGGGCATGTTTCAATTAGCATACAGTATGATAGCATGTTTGCATCATTCATCTGTTTTGCATGCACTGGGCTCGGCGCATCATACTAACTGCATTTGTATTTCAAATTCCAAATTGAATATGTGCTAGCTGTAGCATCATCATATGCCATGTTTAGAATAGCCGAGCCTGCTATAGTTGCACTCTTGCATGTGTTTTTGCATGTGTTGCATTAGGCACTTCTGTATAATTAGGATCATGCAGGATTCTAACTATTTTTTCTATTTTGGCTTGGAGTACTCGGTAAGTTTTATGCTTTAGCATCTTTGCATGCGTGTGAGTGACTGCCATGAATAGCATGCTTACCATGAGGCTATTTACTTATGTGATATAACTGCCTGAATGCCTGTGGGTGAAGGTTGGTTATTTGGATTGGAACAAATCATCAACTGTGAGTTTTAAGCCCACTAGATAGTGGCAAAAATCATATTTTCTAAGCCCACCCGAAGGTGGCAAATCCACATCTTAGCCTACTTGCGGGTAGCACCATCAAACCATTTTCAAAATAAACAAACATGAAATGTTTTGTTCCAATTCAGACATCCAGTCTATACTTGTATGCTGTGCGCATCACATAGTAAATCTAGGCTAATAACCGGAATAAGAACGCATAATGTTTTCAAAAAATAGATATCATGGTTAGTAGAGGCCGATCTTTGATCGGGCGAGCGGGGTGGCTCACGAAGTGACCTCCCCAATCGTACCCAAGTTCCCGAGCCGAGACAACTTTGGTGATGACGGACACGTGGCCTTAGGCAAACGAGTCAGGGTTTCCTAAATTTCCCAAATTAAAAACATTTAGGTGGCGACTCTGTATCCTAGCAAAGCAGTCCATGTTTGGCACTTCTTTCTAAAAAAATCTGTTTTCTCAAAAACAATTTGCCGGATTTGACTCTTTGGTTCAGACTTAGAACCGTGACACAAATTGAGTCCGAGCTGTAGCGAGGTCCCCCGCGGACTGTTACACGGTGCATGCAAGACAGATGAATAGATGCAAACATGCGAGCATAAGGATGCTAATTGAAACATGCCCTAAAACTAATCATCGTAAGCTGGTAAACAAAAGGGAGAAAGAAATGGGGGTTGGAAGAGATATCATCACACATACGCACACTTAATAACCTACTCGATGAGGGTCCGAAATATGACATAACAGACACAACTAGCTAATCTGAGTATCTAGCTATCTAGTTAATATAGTTATTACACAACAGAATGAATAACAAGCTGTAGCTAATTATTACACATCTCTAACTAATTAACAAATTAACTAGTTAACAATTGAATAAGCACTGTAAACTATATGAAATAGGCTGCCTCAACTCTGTCTTGGATGACGAAGGATGCGTGCCCGGTCACCTCGTGCGAAAATCCATCACGATGCCCAATTTGCCTCTATTTGCAACTGGTCTTAGAACACTGCAAAAAAAAAAAAAAAGCTCCAAGAAGGCTGAAACTCTATCATGTGCCGACCAGTTATTGGCATTGGAGGCCACTTGGCGACCACTTTTTGTGTTGAAAACCAGAAAAAGTGGTCGGCTAGCACTTTATCTGGTCGGCGACCATGACGACATGCCATGTCTGCTGCAGGCAGACCCAGTAATATCAGTCTACATACAATAAGCAGAACACATGAAGCAGGCAAATACCAGGGCAAATGGCAAAGTATTGCAACACATGTATGCACAACCACCCTCCCTCTCATTACATAAGCTCAAGGGGGTGTGGTTCTCGACCCTCGGGCCATCAATTACGCATCTCGATGCATGATGGCCGAGAGCCAAATTGCACAATCATATAAAATGAATGCACGCACGAACACATAAAGCCTAAAACTCCATCATGTATAGTCAAGAGTGTCGGCGATCGAGAATTGATGCACGTTCATCACTTCGAGTATGAAACGTCCCTCGTTTCCCTGTGGACTAACTCCTAATTCCAAACACAATGCGGATGGCATACACTGCGGCTCAAGCATGCAAACATTCAATGCAATGAAACAAGCATATGAACACGATGCAAGGACAAGCATGAAAGCATGCAACTAACATACTAGCATACACATGCTATGAACGACATGGCATACACAATGCACAATGGACTTAAACCAAAATGGATAGGCCTCAGCCATGTCCAAATCATTTGCCAAACATGCTAAGATAGAAACTCAAAATGATATACAAACATGCATGCATACGGCCCAAGTTTAAGGCTCAAAACACAACTCTCCAAAAGCATTGAAAGAATGAAAAATGAGGTACAATGGCATATGTTCTAGCACTGAAATGGCATGCAAAATGGCGTAGAATCATGCCAACAACCCATGTAATGCATGTGGAAAGGCTCAAGCGTCAAAGCTAGTGAAGTGTATTACACTAGAGGCATGCAAGATAATGCTCAAATGGCCAAACTAACCCCAAACAGACCCTATGCAGGCCAAAAAAGTAGCAAAAAATGAGTTGGGATGATAGCTTTAAAGGCACAAAAATGAGGCTCATGCAATGGCTCACAAACAGGGCACAAAAGCACAACCCTGAAGAGCACTTAAAGAGCGAAAAATATGGAAGTGTAACAGCCCTACATGCTCTAAAATATATTCTCAATGATGCCAAAACATGCAAATACCTTAAGTTAAGCATGCAAGAGACCTAAAACTCAAAGCTAGTCAAGGCTATTACACTACAAGCATGCATGACAAGCCTCATCCGACCAAGAAGCCTCAAAGTAGAGCTAAGACAGCCCAAAATAAGAAACAAAATCATGTTAGAGCATGGCCAAAATATGCTAGGATAATGAGCCAAAACATCATGCATACAAAGCTAGTAACAAAGATTTACACTACAAGCATATGGAGCATGCGAGAGACTACCAAACCAGCCAAAAGCATAGTCATGACAGGTCCAATGGTGGCCAAAAATCTACTGAAATGGAGCCAATACATGCTACAAAAGACAAGCTACTTTGACGAGCCACAAATGGGAATACACTACACATACAAGAACCAAAACACAAAGGTGGCCAAACCAGCCATAGACAGAGCTAAGGTAGGCCCTAAAAGTCATGAAAAAGTGCCTGAACCAAGCCTGAAAGTATGAAGATGCATGCTCCTTTGATAGGCCAAAAATGCAAGCAAACAAAACAAGAAGAGAGAGGATCACCCCCCTTTTGATTTGAGGCCTCAAAATCACATGCCTACTACTAAAAATCCACTGGATTTTAGTGGCTAGAAGGCCAAGCAAGGACTATCTCAAAGGCCTAAAACCATGGCACAAAACAAGGCCAAACAAGGCCTATCTCAAAGGCCTTAAAACCATAGCACAAAACAAGGCCAAACAAGGCATGCAAGAGGGTAAAAGACCCTCAAACACCCAAGAGGCCTTAAAACAAACATCGAAAACACTTAAATACAAAACTTTTTCCAGTTAAAAGCAAGGCCTAAATAAGCATCCAAATGAGACCAAAGAGAGCAACCAAAATAAGCTTAAAAGGGAGAAAAGAGGTTACCCTAGAAGCACTGCAAAACCAACAGATTTTTCAGCCAAGAATCAGCTTTTTTAACCTCCAAAAATTTCCTCCAAGAACCTCAGTTCAATGAATGAGGTGCTACAGATAGCAAATTGCCGTGTTGGGTGACA
>NW_021025011.1:3203517-3220082 GCF_004153795.1 Camellia sinensis | reverse complement strand
TGCATGCTTTGTATAGCTGTAAGCCATTTCATGTACCTAATTTTGCATTTCGGGAGAAATTCCATGCATCGGGTTGGGGAGGTAGTTGTTTCGGGGCTGTTTTGTCCCTCATTTTGCTACTGATTTTTGCATGTTTGCATATCATATTCCATGTCTTTGCCATGTCTCATTAGAGTGGCATTTCGGTGCCTGAGGGTCGGTCCTCGGTTTGCGTGCACGCGTGCATGCATTTCGAGTTGTCTTGTTTTCATCTGATGGCCTCCTATGTGAGTGTGGCTGAGGCTCACTCATGTTGGTATATGCCCATTTGTCATTTTCATGTCATTGCTCACGAAGTGACCTTCCCCAATCGTACCCAAGTTCCCGAGCCGAGGCAACTTTGGTGATGACGGACACGTGGCCTTAGGCAAACGAGTCAGGGTTTCCTAAATTTCCCCAAATTAAAACATTTAGGTGGCGACTCTGTATCTAGCAAAGCAGTCCATGTTTGGCACTTCTTTTCTAAAAAAATCTGTTTTCTCAAAAACAATTTGCCGGATTTGGACTCTTTGGTTCAGACTTAGAACCGTGACACAAATTGAGTCCGAGCTGTAGCGAGGTCCCCCGCGGACTTGTTACACGGTGCATGCAAGACAGATGAATAGATGCAAACATGCGAGCATAAGGATGCTAATTGAAACATGCCCTAAAACTAATCATCGTAAGCTGGTAAACAAAAGGGAGAAAGAAATGGGGGTTGGAAGAGATACATCACACATACGCACACTTATTTACAACAGTTGTGCCCTCTCGATGGAGGGTCCGAATGAATAATACAGAACCAACTAGCTAATCTGAGCTAATCTAGTTAAATTAGTTATTACACAACAGAATGAATAACAAGCTGTAGCTAATTATTACACATCTCTAACTAATTAACAAATTAACTAAGTTAGCAATTGAATAAGCATGTAAACTATATGAAATAGGCTGCCTCAACTCTGTCTTGGATGACGAAGGATGCGTGCCCGGTCACCTCGTGCGAAAATCCATCACGATGCCCCAATTTGCCTCTATTTGCAACTGGTCTTAGAACACTGCAAAAAAAAAAAAAAAAAGCTCCAGAAGGCTGAAACTCTATCATGTGCCGACCAGTTATTGGCATTGGAGGCCACTTGGCGACCACTTTTTGTGTTGAAAACCAGAAAAAGTGGTCGGCTAGCCACTTTATCTGGTCGGCCGACCAGTTTCTGCTGCCAGACTTCAGTTTGCTACAACAGAGAGCAAGAAAGGGGCATGGCAAAGTATTTGCAACACATGTATGCACAACCACCCTCCCTCTCATTACATAAGCTCAAGGGGGTGTGGTTCTCGACCCTCGGGCCATCAATTACGCATCTCGATGCATGATGGCCGAGGAGCCAAATTGCACAACTCAATATGAAATGAATGCACGCACGAACACATAAAGCCTAAAACTCCATCATGTATAGTCAAGAGTGTCGGCGATCGAGAATTGATGCACGTTTCATCACTTCGAGTATGAAACGTCCCTCGTTTCCCGTGTTTGGACTAACTCCTATTCCAAACACAATGCAACAAACAACATGGCATGGCATACACAATGCGGCTCAAGCATGCAAACATTCAATGCAATGAAACAAGCATATGAACACGATGCAAGGGACAAGCATGAAAGCATGCAACTAACATACTAGCATACACAATGCTATGAACGACATGGCATACACAATGCACAATGGACTTAAACCAAAATGGATAGGCCTCAGCCATGTCCAAATCATTTGCCAAACATGCTAAGATAGAAACTCAAAATGATATACAAACATGCATGCATATCGGCCCAAGCTTAAGGCTCAAAACACAACTCTCCAAAAGCATTGAAAGGATGAAAAATGAGGTACAATGGCATATGTTCTAGCACTGAAATGGCATGCAAAATGGCGTAGAATCATGCCAACAACCCATGTAATGCATGTGGAAAGGCTCAAGCGTCAAAGCTAGTGAAGTGTATTACACTAGAGGCATGCAAGATAATGCTCAAATGGCCAAACTAACCCCAAACAGACCCTATGCAGGCCAAAAAAGTAGCAAAAATGAGTTGGGATGATAGCTTTAAAGGCACAAAAATGAGGCTCATGCAATGGCTCACAAACAGGGCACAAAAGCACAACCCTGAAGAGCACTTAAAGAGCGAAAAATATGGAAGTGTAACAGCCCTACATGCTCTGAAATATCATTCTCAATGATGCCAAAACATGCAAATACCTCAAGTTAAGCATGCAAGAGACCTCAAAACTCAAAGCTAGTCAAGGCTATTACACTACAAGCATGCATGACAAGCCTCATCCGACCAAGAAGCCTCAAAGTAGAGCTAAGACAGCCCAAAATAAGAACAAAATCATGTTAGAGCATGGCCAAAATATGCTAGGATAATGAGCCAAAACATCATGCATACAAAGCTAGTAAACAAGATTTACACTACAAGCATATGGAGCATGCGAGAGACTACCAAACCAGCCAAAAGCATAGTCATGACAGGTCAAATGGTGGCCAAAAATCTACTGAAAAGGAGCCAATACATGCTACAAAGACATGCTACTTTGACGAGCCACAAATGGGAATACACTACACATACAAGAACCAAACACAAGGTGGCCAAACCAGCCATAGACAGAGCTAAGGTAGGCCCTAAAAGTCATGAAAAAGTGCCTGAACCAAGCCTTGAAAGTATGAAGATGCATGCTCCTTTGATAGGCCAAAAATGCAAGCAAACAAAACAAGAAGAGAGAGGATCACCCCCCTCTGATTTGAGGCCTCAAAACCACATGCCTACTACTGAAAATCCACTGGATTTCAGTGACTAGAAGGCCAAGCAAGGACTATCTCCAAGGCCTTAAACCATGGCACAAAACAAGGCCAAACAAGGCCTATCTCAAAGGCCTTAAACCATAGCACAAAACAAGGCCAAACAAGGCATGCAAGAGGGTAAAAGACCCTCAACACCCAAGAGGCCTTAAACAAACATCGAAAACACTTAAATACAAAACTTTTTCCAGTTAAAAGCAAGGCCTAAATAAGCATCCAAATGAGACCAAGAGAGCAACCAAAATAAAGCTTAAAAGGGAGAAAAGAGGTTACCCTAGAAGCACTGCAAAACCAACAGATTTTTCAGCCAAGAATCAGCTTTTTTAACCTCCAAAAATGTCCTCCAAGAACCTCAGTTCAATGATGAGGGTGTATGGTTAAGGGCTGTGGTGCAAAAGTGAAGAACAACACACTCCTTAGGCACCAAATATAGAGATATAGAGAGAGATATATGCTTATGCCTATGCCTTAGGAAAATTTTTAGAACCTCTGCCATGGAGAGGGAGAGCCTCTTTTATAGAAAAACAAAGGTTCAAGCTTCTTGGAGAAGCTAAAACTTGGATGCCATCCCTCCATACACGTGTATGGAGGATACAGTCTGTGCCCTCCAGCTGGCACAGCTGGCTTCCACACAGTCTGCCAAAATAGGGGGAGAGCTGCCGACCATTTAAAGTGGTCGGCCTGCTACTTGCAGTGGTCGGCCGACCACTTCAGGTGGTCTCCCAGGAAAAAAAAGTGGTCGGCAGGGGGATTGGTGGTCTCCACACTGAAAGCAAGCCAATGGTGGGGTGGGAGACCAGAAAAGGTGGCCCAAAGACCAAGAAAACCAGTTTTTCGACCAGAAAATCGGCTGGCGGGAAGAAAAGTGGTCTCCAAGGGGAAAAACTAGTCTCCCACCCTCGTACCACCTTCCAAGCAAGGAAAACAAGGTTTGTACAAAAGACAAACCAACACGGATGCAAAACGAGAGTTTGGGAGGCAAAGCGCGCAGCCGGGAGCCTCGAAACCCAACTGTTGAGCACCAAAAGTGGTATACAACCACAAAAGTGGTCTCCTGGACCACAGTGTCCTTCTAGATAGAGGAAACAAGGTGCGGTTCAAAAACCACGCTAAATAGAGAACGTTAAGCGGTCCCGAGACAAGGCGCACGGCCGAAGGCTCCGAAAATCGGAAACTGATCTCCAAACAGGAAAAAGTGGTGTATGACCGCGAAAAGTGGACTACGACCACAAAGAGATGGTCTACAAGACCTCTCCCTCCCTCCAAGAAGAGAAAACAAGGCTCGGTCCACAAACCGAGCCAAAGCACAAAGAGTTCGGAGACTTGGAGGCTAGGCTCTCAGCCAAAACTCCGAAGCTTGAAACGAGCACAACATGCACTATCACCGAGTGCTCAATCGATGACATCTAAGTCTTAAGATTGGTCAAAAATGGGGTGTCTACAGCATGCACTTCTTGCCCTGAGGACCTCTTCTTACTTCTTTACTTAGCTTCTTTGCTTAGCTAGCTAATGCTTTGGTTTTGTATTTAGTTAGTTAACGCTTAACTAATCAATTTGTGTTGTAATAACTAATTAATTAACCACTTAGTTAATTAGTTTCGTTTTGTAATAATTAGTTTAATTAGCTTAGATTAGCTAGTTAGCTTATTATTCGGACTCTCCGTCGAGAGGGCGAATTTTGTAATAAGTATGCGTGTGTGTGATGCATGTCTTCCAACCCCACGTCTTTTTTCCTTTTACTTACCTGCTTTTGATGGCTAGTTTTAGGACATATTTCAATTAGCATACTTATGCTAGCATGCGTGCATCATTCATCTGTCTTGCATGCACCGGGCTCAGCACATCATACAAACTGCATTGTATTTCAATACCAATTTGAATACATGTTATCTAGTTGCATTCACATGACATCTTAGAATAGCCGAGCCTATCTTAGTTACATTTTGCATGTGTTGCATTAGACATTGTTAACATAGCTAGGATCATGCATTGATTACTAACTAGCTTCTCTTTTGGCTTGGAGTACACTGTAAGTGTTTATGCTTTAGCATCCTTGTATGTGTGTAAGTGACTGCCATGATAGCATGCTTGCCATGAGGCTATGTGCTTATTTGTTTAACTGCATGAATGCTTGTGGGCGAAGGCTCGATTGCCTGAATTGGAACGACTCGATGATTGTGAGTTTTAAGCCCACTTTGCGGAGTGGCAAAATCATGTTTTTCTAAGCCTATTTGAGGGTGGCAAATCCGCGTCTTAGCCTACTTGCGAGTAGCACTTTCAAACCATTTTCTAATAAACAAATATCAAATTGTTTTGTTCCAATTCAGGCGATCTAGTCTATACTTGTATGCCGTGCGCATCACATAGTAAAGCTAGCTAATAAACCGGAATAAGAACACATGTGTTTTCAAAAACAACATATCATGTTAGTAGAGGTTGATCTTTGATCGGGCGGGTGGGGGTGCTCATTTCAGGACCTTCCCCTCTCGTACCCATGTTCCCGAGCCGCGGCAACTTTGATGATGACGGACACGTGGCCTTAGGCACAAGTTAGGGTTTCCTAAATTTCCCAAAAACAAAATATTTAGGTGGCGACTCTGAAATCTGGCAAAGCAATCCATGTTTGGCGCTTTTTTATTAAAATTGATTTTCCAAAACGATTTTCCAGATTTGGACTCTTTGGTGATTTGTCAGTCTTACATTGCACTTTGTGAAATTAGATTCAGAACTGTGACAAGAGTCCAAACTGTAGTAGCATGAACTACAATTCACACCCTCGCATGCGGAACGGAGTTCGGGTGGTCTACACACCATCACTTTGTTGCTGAGGTACTTGAGGGTCTTGTTTGGGCTCAAAAGGCTGGTTTTGGATTAGAGGAAGGCTTGCTTTGCTGCTGTTCTTCAAGGGTGAGTGTATTCCCTTTTTAAGCTTATCTTTGAATGCCATCTTAGCCACCTTTGCACGCTGTTTCAAGCTTGACTTTCAACTACAAAAAGCTTTTTTTTTTAAGTGTTTAAAATGTTTGTTTGAGGCCTTGTGGGAGTTGGGGGTGTTTCACCCCCTTGTATGCCTTATTTGTTAAGCTTTGGAGCCATTCCTTGAAGCTTTTGTAGTGGCCTTTGCATGGCCTTTGTACCACTGAAACTCAGAGGAATTTCAATGGTGGAAAGATGTTTTTGAGGTCCAAATTGAGAGGGGGTGGTCCCTTTTCCTCTTGTCTTGCTTCCTTGCCTTGTTGGCTTCACACTTGAGCATGCTTTTCTACTTCTTTTAAGCCGAGTCCAAGCATGTTTTTGTGACTTTTTGGACCTACCATAACTCTGTTTTCAGTTGATTTGGTCATTGGTTGCTTGCTTTTGGTACGTGTAGTGCAATCATGCTCTTTGGCCTAACATGCTTCATGCTTTGGTTCATCATTCTAGCGTGTGTTAGCTTTGCTCCAGCACATTTTTGGCTTTGATTTAACATGCTTTAGGTCTGATTTGAGTGGTTTTGGTCGTGCATGCCTTGCTTTGTATGGCTTTAGTGTGATTGGCCTTGCTAGCCTTAAGCTTTGAGACCTCTAGAATGCCATAGTTGAGCTTTTTGCATGGCATGGCATCATTTGGCATGTGTAGACACCCCATTTTTGACCGACCTTAAGACTCAGACGTCATTGATTGAGCGCTCGGTGATTGTGCATGTTGTGCTCGTTTCGAGTTTCCAGAGTTTTCGGCTGAGTGTCTTGCCTCCAGGCCTCTGAACTCTTTGCGCTTTGGCTCGGTTTGTGGGCCAAGCCTTGTTTCCCTTCCCTGGAGGGAGGGAGAGGTCTTGTGGACCACTTTTCCTGCTTGGAGACTAGTTTCCGATTTTTGGAGCCTTCGGCCGCGCGCCTTGTCTCGGGACCGCTTAACGTTCTGCGCTTGGCTTGATTTTTGAACCATGCCTTGTTGCCTCTACCTAGAGGGACACTGTGGTCCGGGAGACCACTTTTTGTGGTCGTACACCACTTTTGATGCCCGTAGACTAGTTTTCGAGGCTCCCGGCCGTGCGCCTTGCCTCCCGCACTTTCGTCTTGCATCCTTTTTAGTTTGTTTTTGGTACAAACCTTGTTTTCCTTGCTTGGAAGGTGGTATATGGGTGGGAGACCAGTTCTTCCCCTTGGAGACCACTTTTCTTCCTGCTAGCCAGTTTTCTGGTCGGCCAACTGGTTTTCTTGGCCTTTGGACCACCAATAGTGGTTGGCCACCATACCATTGCCTTGCTTTCATGCTGTAGACCATTGTAGACACCCCATTTTTGACCGTCCTCAAGACTTGGACGTCACCGCTTGAACACTCGGTGATCATCCATGTTTTGTGTTCGTCTTGAGTTCCCGGAGGCCTCGGCTACGCGCCTTGCCTCAGGATCTCTCGACTCGACCGTTTTGTGTTTGGTTTTGCACCAAACACTTGTGTTTTTGCTTTGGAGTGCAGGAAATGGCTTTTGGGACATCCCCACACTCCACCGGCCATGGCTTGAGGCCACCGGCGGTGTTTTGTTGCCATCGGCCAAATGTGATGGCCGGCCGGCCAATTTGACTGCCGGTCGGCCACTTTGATGGTCGGCCGGCCAAATGTGGTTTTCAACAGATATTTCTGCAGACAGCTGGCAGCTGTCATTCCAGGCCATACCCCAGCCCATGCCTGGACGTGGGAGCTCTGAGGAGTTGCAGATTGACATATCTTTATACCAATCAAGCTTCTTGACAAGAGATATACAAGGAGAGAAGAGAAGAGAGATACAACTTGGAGGAACAAGATTTTCCTCTCTCTCTAAAAAAATTCTCAGCTCTCTTCCTATCTCTCTATGCCAAACCCTTCAAATCCTAAGGTTCTTGCACCATTTACCCTACACGTCATAACACAAGGCCTCCATCCTTCATTCCAGAAGTTTGGGATTGTTTTGGAGAGATTAAAGGCTCAGAAATTTGGTCCAAGAGCTGCTGGTTCATTGGTCTTCAAGGGTAAGTCCTCTTCTCCTATTTTCTTGCCTTATTTTGCTTTGTATCTAAGCCATACTTGCTAGCTTTTTTGGGCTCCGACCCAAACTGTAAATAGTCATATTTTGAACCCCTTTTCATGTTTGATCAAGGACCTCCTGCTGTTTGAGGTCTCCTACTACCACTTGCCTCTTTGTCTCTCTTTTAGGCCAATTTTTGCATAGTATTTTAGGCTTATTTGTAAGCTGTTTTGGACTTTTCCATAAACTGTGAAATATCTTTTTTTGAGCCCCTCTTCAACATTGTTGAAGGGCTCTCCTCTGTTTGAGAACAGAAGCTACCACTTGTCTCTTTACCCCTCTTTTAGGCCTTTTCTTGCATGATAGTTTGGCCTTATTTGTGATTATTTTCGTGGCTTGATGTAAACTGTAAAGTGCCTTTTTTTGAGCCCCTCTTCAAATTTGTTGAAGGTCTCTTTGCCATTTGGGGCCATCTTCTGTCCCTTTGTGTTTAATCTCTCTTTTAGGACCATTTTTGCATGATAGATTAGCCCTATTTGTGTTCATTTTTGAGACTTGTTATAAACTGGAAATATGCATGTTTTGCGACTTTATTGCATCTGTCTTCATGCTTCATGATCAAATAATGCATGCTTTGTATAGCTGTAAGTCATGCCGTGTGCCTAGTTTCGAGTTGCGGAATTCATCTCATGCATCGGGTGCCATTTTTCCATGTTTTGGGGCTGTTTAGCATCATACTTCAGTGCTTGAATTTGCATGTTCATATGCCATGTTTCATCATTTTCCCTGCTTAGTTAGAGTTGCGTGTTGTATCTTAGGATCGGTCCATGCATTGGACATGTTTGTGTGCATTTCGATTGCCTCATTTCCATCTTATTGGCCACTGATGTGAGTGTGGCTGAGGTCCACTCACATTGGTATAAGTCCATCCTGCATTGTGTATGCCATGTTTCAATGCGTTGTGCATGTTATGTTGTTAGCATTGTGTGTGCCATGTAGTTGCATTGCGTGTTCGTATGTTTGTTTGCATGCTTAGGTCGCATGTGCATCTTTGTGCATTCCCTTGCCTCTTGATCAACCATGATAGGGGTTGGGGCCCTTTGATGTGTTTTGTGCTTGCATTTCATTTGATATCGACGTTGTACATTTGGCTTTTGGGCCATCATGCATTGAAGTACGTGATTGATGGCCCGAGGGTCGAGAGCCATGCTCCCTTGAGTCCATTGCATGATAGGGAAAATGGCCATGCATACATTGCTTTGAATTTCCTTGCCATGCACTGTCTGCCCTCTGCTACTATCAAAAACAGGTTCTACAGGAAGCTTTGGCCGGCCGGCCACCTATACTGCCGACCGGCCATTCATTATTTTCCGATGGATTTAAAAATGGTCGATAACCATCCGGACATGACCGGTGAAAATTCCACTTGGTCGGTGATGCTCCCCAGTGTCCAGAGAGTTCACCTTGGAAGTTGCACAATTTTTCGGAGAAGCAAGGCGGTGTAAACAGAGGCAACAGTGGCATGGCACGTGAGTTTCCGAGCAAGGCGAGTCGAGCATGCATCATCCACGCATTTCGAGGCAGGGGCTGTGGCCACTTTAATTCTGCGTTTAATTTGTTAATTAATTAGAAATTCTGTAATAATTAATTTAGCATTATTCATTCGGACTGTAATATTTATTCGGACCCTCCGAGCGAGGGCAATTGTGTAATAAGTGTGCGTGAGTGTGTGTATGTCTCCCAACCCCACGTCTTTCTTCCCTTTTATTTACCCGTTTATGATGGTAGACTAGGGCATATTTAAATTAGCATACCTTATGCTATGCATGCGTACATTCATACATTTGTCTTGCATGCACCGGGCCTCGGCGCATCATTCTAACTGCATTTGTATTTCAATTCCAAATTGAATACGTGATTAGTTGTAGCATTTCACATGTCATTGTAGATTAGCCGAGCCTATCTTAGTCGCATTTTGCATGTGTTGCATTAGCCATCTTAACATGAACTAGGATCATGCATATGATTTCTAACTAGTTTTTGTTTTGGCTCAGAGTACTTGGTAAGCATTTATGCTTTAGCATACCTGTAGACACCCCATTTTTGACCGTCCTCAAGACTTGGACGTCACCGTTTGAACACTCGGTGATCATCCATGTTTGTGTTCGTTGGAGTTCCCGGAGGTCTCGGCTCGCGCGCCCTGCCTCAGGATCTCCGAACTTGACCGTTTAGTGTCTGGTTTTGCACCGAACACTTATGTTTTGCCTTGGAAGGGCAGGGAATGCCTTATGAGGCATCCCCACACACCACCGGCAGTGGCTGGAGGCCACCGGATGGTCTTTTTTCTGCCATCGGCACTTTTGTTTGCCGGTCGGCACACTTTATTGCCGGTCGCATAATTTGTTGCGGCGGGCACTGTTTTTTGCCGAAAAGGCATTTTTGGGCAGCCGACCACTGTTCGTCCACTTTATGGAGATATTTTGTGCCAGCTATATAGCTGGCAACTCTTCCCCCCTCCATACACGTGTATGGAGGGATCTCCCTCTAAGCAAGCTTGTTGAATAAGCTTTGCAAGAGGGAGTCTTATAAGAGGAGGGCCTTCCTTTTGATCTAGGTTACACTCTTGCAACCAAAAACCAGACCTTGGAGATATAGATACATATTATCTCTATACCTCCCTCTCTCTCCTCCTTTGTGTGTGTGTTCTTTAGCTCAAAAGGTGGTTTTTACCTTACTTTTGCACCATTACACACACCATTACACCTTACTCCTAGATTGAGGACTGGGGGGTTGTTTCTTGAGTTTTGGACTCGTTTTGATCAAAAGAAGAGGGCTAGACCATTTGTTCTTCAAGGGTTCTTCAAGGGTGAGCATCTTGCTTTTAATTCCCACAAACTTGCAATAGTTTTCTACCTATCTTTGCTTTCTGTTTTAGCTGTTGTTAACATAAAAAAGGTTTATATTTTCATGCTTTAGAACTTTCATTAAGGTGGTTTGGTGTTTTGGGTGCAAACTCACTCTATTAGGCCTTGTTTGGCCACTTTTGTTGCCTCTTTGGTTAAGCTTTGGTCATCTTTGTATCTTGATCCCTTCATCACTGAAAATCAGTGTATTTTTAGTGTTAAAAAAGTCGGTTTGAAGTCTTGCATAGGGGAGGGACACCCCTCTCCCTTTATGGTCTTGTTTCCTTGAGTTGTGGCCCAAAAGGGTGACATGCATGCTTGCTTGGTTTTTGCTTCATTTCAGAACTTTTTGGGTGTTTTTAGGTCATGTGGGATCTCTGTTTTTGGCTGGATTTATGTCTCCTCGTATGCTTGTAATACTTGCATTGTATTGCTCCATTTTGCTTAGAAGTGTATCTCATGATTAGGCCATGATTCTTGTGTGTGTTGGGTTGGTTCCATGAAGATGTTAGCACTTTTTTTTCATGCTTAAAACCTGTTGGTTATCCATTTGGTCATGTTTGACATGTTTGATATGGTTGCCATGCATTTTGGCTTGTGAGCCCTCAAGTACATGAATCACTAGCATGCCTTAGTTGATCCACTTTAATGAGTTGAAGTTGTTTGCCATGCTATTTTAGTCCAAGAATCATGTTTGCATGTGTGCATGCTTGACCTCTTTCATGCCTTGAGGGTGTACTCTCTTATGCCTAGGAAAGAGTCTCGGTGGTAGCATTTCATGAGAGGTATTGTAGCTGCCATTTTAGGAGTTTTTGGAGTCCCATTTTGCATGTAAAAATTCTTTTCTTTTACTTGTTTTAATCATGCCATGAGAGGTCATGTTGATGGGAGTAAGTTGCCTCCTTTTGTGCCTTAACTTTGGGACCATTAGCTTGCATGTTGGCATGAATTGTTGTCCATCATTTTGGGCACTTTTTGGTGCTGTCTTGGGGTGGACTAAGGACTGTCCCTTTATGATCCAAAGGCTCCATTGCATGCTTGTTTTATGTAAGTTGCATGATTGCTTCATTAAGCCTCATAGCATGCTAATCCCATTACCAAATTGGTCTATGTTTGCACCACATTTGCATCTTGCATGCTGGCATTACACATTTGTCATGTTGGTTGCATAGTACTCGTTGTGCTTTACATTTTGGTACCATGTTGCATTTTGAGCCTTGTGAGCATAACATGCATTGCATCGTTTGGCTTGGGGTGTCAAGCCAAACATGAGGGTCAAGGGACATTCATACTCCAAGTGATGCAATGTACCTTGATTCTCGATCACCGGGCCTTTGACTTCGACATGATAAGGCTTCGGATCTCATTTTGTTTGTTGCATGCATCCTTACATTGAGTGGCGATTTGATCCCTTGGGTCATCATGCTCCATTGATGGTTCAAAGATCGAAGGCCGTGCTTCTTTGAGTTTAAAATATGATAAGAAGCACAACCATGCCTACATGTACCTGAGACCCCTATGCCATGCACTGCCTGTTCTCTGTTTGCTGTCAAATTGTCTTCTGCAGGAAGTTTCTGCCGACCGGCAGAATTTAGTGCCGACCGGCAATATATGGAGTGCCGATGAATCCAACAAGTGCCGATGGGAATTTTGGAAGTGCCGTGGGAATTCTGTCCGCCGGTGGTGCTCTGCAGGATGCAAGGAACTTGCTCCAGTACTTGGGCAAATTTCAGAAAGACAAGGCAGTACAAACAGAGGCGGCAGGAGTACAGTACGGGTTTTTCGGGCGAGAGGGATTCGAGCATGCATCATTCGCGCATCTCGAGGCAAAAGCTGCGGCTGCCCTCTTCTTTCCTTTGCCATCTTTTCTTTTCAATTAAATTAGAAATCTTGTAATAATTTAATTCGTTTATTATTTTGGGACTGTAATATTTATTTGATCCTCCGAGTGAGGGTAAAGATGTAATAAGTGTGTGTGGGTGGTGTTATGTCTTCCAATCCCCATTTCTTTCTTCCCTTTTTATTTACCCGCTTATGATGGTAGACTAGGGCATTTTTTGAAATTAGCATACCTTATGCTATGCATGCGTGCATTCATGCATTTGTATTACACGCATTAGGCTCGGTACATCATACTAACTGCATTCGTATTTCAAATTCCAAATTGAATACGTGAATCAATTGGTTGCATCTCATATGCCATATTTAGGTTAACCGAGCCTACTCTAATTACATTTTTGCAT
Organism: Camellia sinensis; assembly: GCF_004153795.1. Classification (NCBI taxonomy): domain Eukaryota; kingdom Viridiplantae; phylum Streptophyta; class Magnoliopsida; order Ericales; family Theaceae; genus Camellia; species Camellia sinensis. The sequence goes on along the minus strand of NW_021025011.1, from coordinate 3,207,087 downwards.
GGATGCTTAGTCACTTTGACATGAACTAGGGCATGCATGTTTGCTAACATAGTTTTACTGTTTTGGCACGGAGTACAATGTAAGTAGTTATGCTTTAGCATCTCGCATGCGTGTGAATGTTGCCATGACAGCATGTTTGCCATGCGGCTAAATGCTTACGTGACATAACTGCTTGAATGCCTGTGGATAAAGGTCGAATTGCCTAAATTAGGATAATTCATTAAAATTGCAAGTTTTAAGCCCACTCGATAGTGGCAAAATCATCTTTTCTAAAAGCCCACTTGAGGGTGGCAAAATCTGCGTTTTAGCCTACTTGCGAGTAGCAAACTATTTTCAAAGCAAACACTGAAATGTTTTGTTCCAATTTGGGCGATTTGGTCTATACTTGTTTGCTGCGCGCATAACATAGTAATTCTAGGCTAATAATTGGTTTAAGAACACATAAAGTTTTCAAAATCGAATATCACGGTTAATAGAGGCCGGTCTTCGGACGGGCGAAAGGGGGTGCTCATAGCTGACCTTCCCCGATCGTACCCAAGCTCCCGAGCCGAGACAACTCCGGTGATGACGGACATGTGGCTTCGGCACCGAGTCAGGGTTTCCTAAATTCTCCATAAAAATATTTAGGTGGCGACTCTGTATCTAGGCAAAGCAGTCCATGTTTGGCACTTCTTTTAAAAATCTGTTTTCCTCAAAACGATTTGCCGGATTTGGACTCTTTGGTTCAGACTTAGAACCGTGACAAATTGAGAGTCCTTGAGCTGTAGTGACCCCAATGAACGGAACGGGAGGCTCGCTCCTCCCGGGGCGTTCGGGGACGTCTACAGTTTCTGGCGACTCTGCTGGGAGATTAGAGAGCTTGACTCGAACTCGTAATATCCTGTTTTGATTTCGTTTATATGTTTCTTTGATTGCATGTGCATTGGTGGCCCTAGGAACACAGTGTTTGCCATCTGCCATTCCTAAACGGTTTGCCGGAGGCTTGTCTTGTCAAGGCATGTCCATAAGGCTGACCGGCTATGGGCTCTGACAGTATGGGAACACAAACCCGGTTTACCGGGGCACCCTTTTTGACCATCGTGACCTAGTGCATATTCGGAATCCATAGTGACCATTCCCAGTAGGACAGGTTGCTTACCCGATTATAGGTTGTTTGAAACCGCCGCGTGCGTAGTGAAACCCTAGCTTCCTGACAAAATAGGACAGGGAAACCCTACCCCAATATAGGGGTGTTTTGGCTCTCTCTACTTGCTATGTGCTTTTAGAATGTATTTCTAAGGGGGGAATGTACATACCAGTTTGCAAGTCTGGGCATCAGGCCTGAGGGCATCAGTATTAGTTTAAGAGAATCAGTTATCTGCGGGTATCAGGGTTCAGTGTTGGGAACAGAGTTTGTTTTCGGGGAAACAGTGATCAATATCGAGGAATAGTGTGTTCGGCTCACCAACTTTGTATTGGATATCCGACTATGTATTATATGTTTATTTTATACTGTTGTGCTGTCCGGTTGTTGGTTTATTTATTGCTTTATTTATCTTTTGCTAGGTAGTTTAGCATCATTGCGTCTAACCCAGTAGACATTCCCCAAGCACTCTGGATCAGAGGTCGCCGGCTCCATCGATCTGAGGATCTGATAGAAGGACAACCAGTTGTACCGTTCTCTACCCCCGGTTACTAAACGGAAGGCAACTAAGCAGAGGACATCGGTTCAACAGTCAGTGCAAAGGGCTTCGTCTACCCCACCTGTGACAGTAGGGATCAGGATCCCGTTTCACCACACAGAGAGGGAACGCATACCAGTAACTCAACCAGAGCAGAATAGTTGGCTAGCTTAGAGGAGATGGTGCGCCAACTTCAAGAAAGCATGAAAATGATGGCAACAAGATGCTGTCCGACAGGCAGAATTCGCCAGACAACAAGCTACAGTCATGAGTGAGCAAGCGGATTTAATTGGGAGTATTGCAACAGCCAAACTGGGGACATCACCTTCGCAGCAAATCCCTCCTCCATTAAGGGTTCCAATACCCGAAGAGACACCAAACGCCCGGAATGTCCAAGAGGATACAGACATCCCAACAGGGCCAGCTCCCCTCCCGATTCCACCTCAACAATCCAAGGCACCCACCCCCATCAATCTGTCGGATTCTCCCTTCGAGGTCCGAGGTGGACCCCAATGACATTAAAAATGCATAAACTTGAAAAGCTGTTCAAGAAATCTCAAGGTGCGAAGTCCATTCCGGACATTGGAGACTGTAACAAGCCCGCGGGGACCCGCTACAGCTCGACTCGACTTTTTCAGTCACGGTTCTAAGTCTGAACAAAGAGTCCAAAATCCGGCAAATCGTTTTGAGAAAAAGATTTTTGAAAGAAGTGGCCAAACATGGACTGCTTTGCCAGATACAGAGTCGCCACCCTAAATATTTTATTTTGGGAAATTTAGGAAACCTGACTCGTGCCAAAAGCCACGCGTCCGTCATCACCAAAGTTGCCTCGGCTCGGGAACTTGGGTACGATGGGGAAGGTCACTCGTGAGCACCCCGCTCCGCCCGGTCATAGACCGGCCTCTACTAACATGATATCAATTTTTTGAAAACATTGTGAGTTCTTATTCCGGTTATTAGCCTAGGTTACTATGTGATGCGCACAGCATACAAGTATAGACCGGATCGCCTGAATTGGAACAAAACATTCAATGTTTATTTTTGAAAGAGGTTTTGCTACCCGCAAGGTAGGCTTGAAACATTTGATGATCTATTCCAATTCAGATAACCTAACCTTCACCCACAGGCATTCAGGCAGTTATATCAACATAAGCACATAGCCTCATGGTAAGCATGCTATTCATGGCATTCACTCACACGCATGCAGGGATGCTAAAGCATAGAACTTACCGAGTACTCCAAGCCAAAACAAAAACTAGTATAGAATCAATGCATGACCCTGAGTATATAGAAATGCCTAATGCAACACATGCAAAATGCAACTATAGCAGGCTGGCTATTCTAAACATGGCATATGGAATGCTAAGCTAACATGTATTCAATTTGGATTGAAAGTACAATGCAGTTAGTATGATGCGCCAAGCCCGGTGCATGCAATACAGATGAATCATGCAAACATGCGTCATACTGTATGCTAATTTAAACATACCCTAATCTACCATCATAAGCAGATAAATAAAAGGGAGAAAGACGTGGGGGTTGGAAGACATACAACACACTCACGCACACTTATTACAGTTGTGCCCTCACTCGGAGGGTCCGAATAAATTAACAGTCCCAATATTACAGTCCAAATGAAAGAATATTACAGTCCAAAATATTACAAAATTCTAATTAATTAGTGAATTAACTAAGAAAGCAAATAAAACTGGCGTGCAAGTCAAGGGACTGCTGCTTCTGATGGATGATGCATGTCCGGGTTGCCTTGCGCGGAAATCCACCGGAATGCCCCAATTAGCCTCTGTTTACACCCTGTCTTGAAATGCCGTGCCAAGCCCCAAAAGGTTGCTGATTCTTCGTTTTGCTGCAACAGAGAGCAGGAAAGGGGCATAGCAATGTATTGCAAACT
>NW_021025011.1:3182075-3203492 GCF_004153795.1 Camellia sinensis | reverse complement strand
GACATCTTCTAGGACCTCCATGTCCTCGTCTTCAATCTCTGCCTTTTTTGGCTCTCGAATGCTGCAAGTAGACTTCATTGCTGCCATAGAGCAACTTTTTGCTTGCAATTGATCTTCTCTGACTTCTTCAATCCCATGCTCTGTTGGGAACCGCAGTAGTTGATGCACTGTTGAGGGAACTGCCCCCATTGCATGCAACCATGGTCTTCCCAAGATGATGTTATATGGTGAAGGTGTGTCAATCACCATAAATTCTGTCTTGATCTTCTTAGTACCAGCTTGCACATCCACGCTTGCTGCGCTCAGTGGCCATGTCGGCGTTCCATTGAAGCCGACCATAGGGTTATTGGATTGTTCCAGGTCGTCAGGATGAAGGCCCAGCTCCTTGTAACATCTGACGTACATGATGTCACAAGAGCTGCCTTGATCTATTAGGATGCATTTTACTTGGCACTCCCCAACCTGGAGGGATACTACCAAGGCATCATTATGCGGATGCTGGACCATCCCTAGGTCGGCTTCAATGAAGGTTATCATCGGTCCTTGGCATTCTTCAGGCCGAGGTCTTTTGTGTCCGACCTGGTTCACGTGCTGCAGGTGTTTTACTCTTTGGGTTTCTCCCCGAATGTCGTTCTTGTTCACTTTTGAGTGAATGACATTAACCACCCATGGTCCTCCTGCCTGTGGCTGTTGTGCAGGGGGAGGCGGAGCTGCAGGTGCTTGAGGCAATCTTGTCTGCTCTTCTCTTGTCCTGGCCTCATCAATAAGGTCCCTCAGATGGCCTTGCCTTACTAGGTCTTCTAAGTGTGCTTTTAAGGCTCTGCAACCCTGAGTTGGGTGTCCTTCTTCATTGTGGTAAGCACAGCGCCTACCAACGTTTCTTCCCATAAATTCTCCTGGTGCTCTTGTCGGTGTCTTGAAATAGGGTTGATTTCGTATTTAATCCAGGACTTTATGGATAGGGATTCGGAACACCGTCGTCAATGCCTGTTTACCTTTTAATTTTGTTTCTTGTTTGGTCGGCCCGTTGTTACCTCGGCCTCGCTTCGGCGAGCCGTTTCCCTTCTCCTGCTTCATCTCTTTGTTTCCCGACGTATCTTCCTCGGCTCTGGCGTACTTCTCGATTCTCGCGATGAGTTCTTCCATGCTTTTTGACAATGTTTTTGCCAAAGACTTCCGTAGTGGGCAGTCATCTTTCAAGCCGTTCTTGAAAGACACGATTGCCACTTCTTGGTTGCATTCGGGTATTCGATTGAACACCTCGTAGTACCTCTTCGCGTAGGCCCTAAGGCCTTCCTCCTTGGTGATTCTTAAAGCCATCAGGGCATCGACCCTCAAGGGCTATAGTTTGTTCGTTACAAACCTGGCCACAAACATCTCGGCCAGGCCTTCCCATGTCTTTACGCTTCCCTTTGGTAGTTTATGGAACCAATCAGATGCAATTTCCCCAAAGGATGAGGGAAATACTTTGCAGAGCAACGGCTCGTTCCCACTGTATAATGCCATTGAGTTCAGGTATAGTCCAACATGAAAGTTGGGATCTGACTTACCATCATAAATTTGGAACCTTGGCATACTGAATCTCTTTGGTGCTTCAAATTTGTCCAGTTCCACCGAGAACGGTGTTCTCGGCTTAACTGGGGATGTCACCTCGGCTTCCACATTCTGTTGCCTCCTTTTGAGGTAATCCCTCAAGTCTTCCTTACTCCTACTTGGAGCTCGGCTATCTCTGGACTTCAATCTTTTTGGCACACTACTTTCGGCCTTGTGGTGGGCCCGTTTCGACCTTTCTCCATGGGTTGTGTCAAAGCAGAGTGCCTGCCCTTGAACATGCCGATGTTCTTTATGCCCTGGATCCTTCATTCGATGCGTCCTTCGGGACTCTTCTTGTCTCGGCTCCTTTCGTCCGACTTCCCTGGAAGGTCGATGTGAGTGCCTTCCACTCCTGGTGTGCTGAGGGGCTTCGGGGATTGCTTTCCTTCCTCCATTCTGGGTGTTAATTGCCGGCATCGGCGTATCTTGCAGCGGGTATGGTGGCTGCATAACATTGTTTTGCATCATAAAGTTGACCACTGACTGTAGGTCTGCCAACTTGTTTACCAAGTCTTTTACTTCTTTATCTCTCCATAGGCACCTATCCCTCCATACCTGAAGGTTATCTTCGTTATAATACTTGCTTTGGTCTGTTCGCTTTGAAGTACCGCCCTCCTGGCTGACGTCTTTCTCTCCGTGACCCTGGTCATGATTTTCTGCACTGTGGTTGTCTCCTTCAACGTCAAGATCAATTGGTCTGCCACTCCCAGTAGGAGTGTCGCCCCCAATGTTTTCCCTCTGTCCGTCACTGGCCATCTATTCTTCTAAGTTTTTCACAGACGGCGCCAAATTGTGTGGGTAATTTTCTGACCACACTGCCCGCCTAGTAATCAGCTGGAGAGCACTGGCAGAATAGATGGCTTCAGCTAACCTGTAACAGAAAGAAAAGGCTCCGGCGGTGGCTCTTCCACCCGGGGGCACTCCGACGATCAAGTCAGTATATCTCTCAAAGATAATCAAGTGCTAAACTCATAAGCTTAAGCATAAAACTGCGTACCTTAGACCCACGGGGGTGTCTCTCTTTTATAGTTTACTCAATCCAAGTCCTACTAGAAGCCTGACTTCTATGGACTTCAATTCAATACTGACTTTGGACTCTTCAAGAGATAAAGATAAAACTCCCTAAGAGTTTTATCCTTATCTTTAGCAAAGTCTTCTCTTTCCTCTAGGACTCTTGCCCCTTATCCATTTATCCCCTTATCTCGGATTCCGATATCTTCGAAGATCACCTCGGCCTCGCCAAAGATAACCTCGGCATAGCTACCACGACACGTGGCACCTCGGCTGACACGTCGGCGTCACCATGCCACGTGTTGGTATTCAGAAAATACATCCCCACATATATCATATATAATATAAGTAAAGTAGTGCCTTTTATTGTCATGCTCTAGAATTATGCCATGTGTCAAGCTCATTTGTTGCTATGTGTCATTTTATTATTTATTTATTTAATTAATTTTACCTATTATCTCTCTTTGTTATCTTTTTATTTTTCTTCATTGTTTTTTTTTCCATATTTTTATTTAAGGAGAGTGAGGAAAATGAATAATCTCTCTCATATAGAAGATGAATGATCTTTCGTTAGTGCCTTTTGTTAACATGCTTTAGAATTATGCCATGTGGCAAACTCATTTGCTGTCATGTGTCGTTTTGTTATTTATTTTATTTTATTTGTTATATAACGATTCCATTTTGGACTCGACCCTTATTCTATTATGGACTTGGGTTTCAAGGTTTCATATTGTTATTCATATCTTACTTCCTTTGTATTTCCTTAATTTTGGCTATTGGATTGTTGTGGTTGCATTTAGGATAGGTTGGCTACTTGATTTCCAAACTTTTGTTATCTAGAATTTTGCTCCTCAACTCGAGCGACACTTCTTGCGCTTGAGTAGACTTTGTAAACTCTCAGTATTCTTGCAGGTCTGCAAAACTACTGGAAGAGTGTATTCTATGCACAAGCGGTGGTTTTTGCGCTCGAGTGGTCTTAGCTTGAGCCGTCATTCTTGCACTCGAGCGATGGGCTGATGTCGGCAAAACTACTAAAAGTGTATAAGTTGCGCTCGAGCGGTGTCACCCTTTTCATTGTGTGTTGGTGCTCGAGCGTCGCTTTTGGCACTCGAGTGGAACAATTTTTTTTTTTTTTTTTTTGTGTTTGATGCTCAAGCGTCATTTCTTGCGCTCAAGCGAACTGTGTGTACATTAGTTCGTGAAAGTGACTTTTTACATCATTTTTTCATATCTTTTCTCTCAAAACCCTAGATCTAGAGCCTCTTTCTCTCTCTAGAACTCACATTCTCTCTACTTTTCATCTAGATCTAGTGATTTCTCCACCCCATGTGCCTTTGTTAAAAAGGTAGAGCACTTCAAAGGCTATGTTTTGATACAAATAGATCTTGGTTTCGACGTCTTTGAAGTTCCTCCACTTCTTCCTTAGTCTTCTAAGCTTGAGGTAGGGACTTTCTACACTCTTCTATGAGTTTTAACTTAGTTATTTGTTGATGTGTAAAAAATAGTAAAACTTGAGATGATTTTGAACAAACCTAGGATTTTGGTTTAAAATCAAAAAGCGAATTTTCAAATGTATGTATTAAAAATGGTGATGGGATTATATGTGAGATTGTGTTGTGATAAATTTGTTGATTTTGATACCTGAGATGGATTTTGGAAGAAAATGAAGTTTTACCTAAAATGTCTCAAATAGTTATTTTGTGTAAATAAATAAAATTGGTATTGGGAATATGGAATTGGATGGGTATTTATATAAATGGTGGAATTGGATATGTATTACTTCTTACCTATGAAAATTTGGATAATTTATCTGTTGTGGAGATTGTATATCTGTTTAGAAATATCCATTTTGGGCTATCGGTAGAGGATAACTATAATTGTTGTGGAAATTGCATGAGGATTAGGTGAATTGAAACTAATCTCTTATCGGTTGTCATTGAACATTGTTGTATTTTAATACATTGTATATGTATGATGTTTGGGAGGAGAAAGGGATGTACTCCATGTTTGAGAGAAGAAAGGGGATGGACTCTAGTAAATTAACTTGGTCTGTGTGTTTATGGTGAAAGTCCTGAAAATCGTGCGTATACATAGGTACCGATTCCCGCAGATGAAATTTTCGTAAAATGAAAAAATGGATGTGATCGTATGATAACTATATTGTTTAGAGATCGACTGAGTCATACACTTAGTTTGGTTGATTGAATGAAATGGACATGATTAATGAATTGAGATATGAGGCTTGGCACAACATGGTTTTGGAAAAAGAGTTGTAAATGATTTTAAATCACAGGCATTGCAAATGCACTTCATAATTATATTTTTGTTAAGATTCATATATTGTGATGGATTGTTTCTACTCGGTTTTGACTCACCCTATTTGGGAAAATCATTTTCAGGTGTTATTGATATACCTCTGCCAAGGCAATAGCTTGGGAGGAATCAGAGCTGAAAGCTTCTTTTTTGTTGTATTTATTTTGTATAGCCAAGGGTTTTAAATTGTGTTGAGCGAGACTTATTTTTGTTATAACCAAGTAGTGACTTGGAAAGATGTAAGCCTTTAGGGTATATGAATATCTGTTTAGCCTTTATTTCTTTTAACTATTTGTAACACATACCGTAGATTTAGGATGAACTATTTATGAATATACATCGTATGTGCCACATTTTGTATATTAACTCTGATGAATGAAAGTATGTTTTTCCAATTTTACTTCCGCTTATGAGTTGTGTTCATCATATTTATTTTGGGGTGTTACATGTTAGCTCTCTCTTTATTGTCTTTTTATTTTCCTTCATTGTTTTTCTTCATATTTTCGTTTAATGAGAATGAGAAAAATAAATAGTATCTCTCATATAGGAGATGAATGATCTTTCCTTCTCTTTTATATAATGCTAGTGTATACCCGTGCCTGAAGGCATGGTGTAAATAAAATAAGTGAACAAAAAGGAGAAAAAAATTAAATAAATAGCGAGGAAAAAAAAGGGGGGTGAAAATTAAAAAAAAAATAAAAAGAAAATGAGGAATGTGAGATTATAAGATCATTCATAGGATTATTCATGAGATCATGGAATGATGGGTGAGAAAAGGAAAACGTAAGAGAGAGAAGCGGGAAATCACAGCCGTTGTTTTATAATTTGAACAGATCTGAACCGTCCAAATGTCCTAGTAACACAAATATGTGTAGAAAATTTTCAAAATCCTTCTTTTCTTATTATATAGATATTACGCATATCTGACATTTCTCAAGTATAGTTCTCTCCATAGTTGCAACTGTTAAGATGAATATTAGCTAATTTCTCTTTCTCTCTCTCATGCTTTGTATACATATCTACAATTTTATATAATTTTTTTAGTTTTTTGTTTCTTTTATTTTATTTTCTTTTGTTGCATTACTCATTGTTTACGAATCATATTTTCATTTAATGAGAGTGGGGAAAATGAATAATCTCTCATATGAGATATGAATGATCTTTCTTTTTCTCAGAATATGATACAAACATCTAGTATCTTCTCAACTATAGCTCTGTTCACTACTGCAACTATTTTAATGAATGTTAGCTAATTTCTCTCTCTCTCTCTCATGCTTTGTGTACACGTATCCAGGTTTAAATAATTTTTTAAGTTTTTTTTTTTTTTTGGTTTCATTAGTCATTGTTTTTGAATCATTTACTATTCACGTAAATATGATTGGGTCTACTTCCTTATCTATTTTACATCAACTTCATAAATATATATATACATATCGATGATAACCTTCTTATACTTTACAAAGTACCATAAGCTATATAAATATATATATATATATATAATTTTAAGGGTCTCTATAGTGAATTTTTTGATTTTTTTGTGTGTGTGTTATGAGATAATTGTAGCTTGGAAATTTTTTGAATAAGCATGATGCTAACTTCAAGGAAAAAATAGAAAAATAATTGAGAGACTATATTTTCAATTCAAATATGAGTTCAAAAAATTGACTGATTTGGTATCATTTTCGAATATTGTCTTTCATTTTTTAAAAAATAAATAAAAACAAAATATTGCCTAAAATTGACTTGTGGATCTGTTTCAAAAAAATGTCTTACAAAAATCTTTTTTAAAAAAAATATAAAAAATTAAGTGGTACAAAAGATTGTGTTTTCAATCATTCCCTCACATGTCAAAAAAGATAAAAATGAAAAGAAAATAAAAGAAAAAACAATAAAAAGGGCCTTACCTTATGCTTTTCAATTACAATAATTTGTAACAATTTTATTTTTTATCAATGTATTTTTTTCTATTGGTTTGTGTCCAACAATAAGTAAATTTGTTGTTTTGAGTTTCTATTGGGATAGATTCATATATGTACATGTAGCAGATTGATGTACACTTCTTATTTGCATGCATTTTGAAATTTAATTCATTCATAAATTTGTAACAAATACCATCTTTGAGTTCGTATTGCTTTGAGTTTTTGGCTGGCTTTCTGGCTTAAGGCTGCTTCTAAGGAGCTTCATTTTTCGATTTCAGATTTCCTTTATAACATCTCAGGGGTGAGGCGAGGTTTGTTATAGTCTACCCGTCAATCTGTGCTTATAACATCTCAGGGGTGAGGCTTGGTTTGTGCAGACTGCAGTTTAGTCCAGTTTGGTGTGGTGTTCTGTTCCAGGTGGTGTCTCTGCTGTTTGGTCTTCTTTCTTCTCTTTGTTTGTTCTATTGTTGGCTGTGTGATTGGTTTCTCACCAATCTTCGGAGTGCAACTGCAATGGGTATAGTTCTGGGAGTGCAACTGCATTTTCTTGATGATAAGGATGAGCAGATGTTGATGGGTTTTCTTGATGATGTGGTTGCCTGGGAGTGCACCTGTAGCTGTGGGAGTGCAACTGTATTTTCTTGTCTATACTACTTTTTCTGTTTCTGACCTTGTGTCTGTAGAACTGTTATTTTTGAAAATTCATAAACTCATAAAATTACTGCTGTTGCTATTCAAGTTGTGGGAGTGAACTGTTACTGCTATTGATCTGTTTCTGAACTGTTATCTGCTGCTTCGAATGGCAGTTGCTGCCTATGCTTTGTTGTTCTAATGTGGAATGGTCTTGTGGAGGTAGCACTGCTGCACTAACGTTTGAGGGGGTGAATCTGCACTAATGCTTCTGGGTTTGGCTCTGTAAAACTTGATCTGTTCTGGTGGTGTTGACTGCTATGTGGCATTGGTCTCAGGTCTGGTGGTTGTGTGTCTAAGGGAGATGGATTGATGCTTTGTGTATGTGGAATGGTCTTCTGGAGTTTGGACTGCTGCAGTAATGAATCTGCACTATGCTATCTGTTGAATCTGCACTGGGCTTGTCTGTTGTTCTGTTCTCACCAACTCTGGGCTTGTCAGGTGTTCTGCACTGGTCTTGTCTGTTGGCCTGGTGGTTGTGTGTCTGCAATGGGCTTGTCTAAGGGAGATGGATTGATGTTCTGTGAATGTGGAATGGTCTTCTGGAGTTTGGACTGCTGCACTATTGAATATGCACTATACTATCTGTTCAATCTGCACTGGGCTTGACTGTTGTTCTGCACTAGGCTTGTCTGTTGTGCTGGTCTCAGGTCTGGTCTCAGGTCTCTAGCCCTATTTGGACTGAGGTCTTTTTTTTTTTTTTTTTTTTTTCGGTTGGTTGCTCACCAACTTTGGGGGTGCTGCAAATGATAGGATGGGCTTTTTCGTGCCAACCTAGTTGGGATGATTCAGTCCATCGTGATGCTTCTGCACTTCCCTTTCTCTATTGATGTATTTGTCTTGTACTTTGTACTTCATTTTACATAAATGAAGCTTCCTTGTCTTGCCGTTCAAAATAAAAAAAAAAAAAAAAAAAACAATTTTTTGCTTGACTACTAAAAAATCAAATTTATATGAAATTAAATTTTAAACATAACCCGTGTAGAGCATAGGTAGCAAACTAGTTATTTTATTAAAGTTGTATACTTTTTATGTGGCTTCTAAAGTAACATGATAAGTTGAATATGATGAGTTCCACATATATATATACACATAACATTTATTATATATATAAACATACAAAACGAAGTAAGAGAGTGAAGTAAATGCAATGATGCATAACATTTTTCCTTGACTTTTACATATCCAAAGAAGTATTGGTCCCACAAAATAAAAGAAACAAAAAGAACATAAGACAAACTAAAATACATGAGCATCAGAACATGTTATATATATATATATATTGATACAACTGAAATATAGGAAGACTTGAATATGTAACCTTCTAACAATGACATGAGCACAGAACTCAAAAAAGAAAAAAGAAAAAAAAAACTTCCACGTATAATAAAAATACACACATATATATATAATTTACTACAATACTATTGAGGATTTGAACAATCAACCAAAGAGTAGCATAGTAAAGATTCGGTACATAAGTGCTGATATGATTATACACTCAAAAGAGTAACAAAGTCGTCTTTTGAAATTCGATATAATAGAGAGTTGTATCGGGATATGTTTGATACAATCTCACAGTGTCAGTAGGCTTCAAACCATAAGTTCTTACAAATTTAGGCCATTCACCTCTCAAGGTACGTCTACCAGAACTTGCCTTCTCCGGTGCTTCAAACTCCCAAAGACATCCATTTTGATCCCTTACATACATGGTGGTGTCCTCATTTTGTTGCTTCAAATTAGGTAAGTGAAATGCCCTTTTCGATATCTCCAAACAGGTCTTAACATCTGTAGGAGAGAGGTTCTTTTCAAAGCATAGCCGAGCCATTTATTGTCCCTGACCTAAAAAAATTACAGATGTGAAATTTATTCTATTATATAAAGTACACAATTCAGAACAGTTTTTGTTTTAAAAATTTTATCGTACAATTTTGACTTTCAAAGATAACCATACTGTTTATTCAATAAATAAATATGCAACAATAACTGCAATTACTTTTCAAAATCAACCCATAACTCTCATTCAGCAAATTACCAAAACAATTTAGATATAAAATAAAACATGGAAATTCCATTCTCCACTGTCTAAAAAAATTTAATAATAATAAGAATAAGAAGAAGATGAATATGAACATGAATTAACACAAAAATAAGCAATAGACATTGGACATGTTTGATAGAATTTATTATAAGTTAGATGTTAATAATCAAAAAATAGAATTTAAAAGTATTCATCTTTTAGTTTTTAGATAATCAATTTAAATTATTTATACATAATAAATTATAAACAAAAATTACATTAATGAAACAACACAAATTTTTTAAAAAATAAAAATAAAAAACTATGAATAACTCCGACAAATTGAACCAAACAATCCCATTTTTATTTTTTGTTTTTGTGAAAAGAAATGAAAGTTGAAGAAAAGTTACAGAATGTAGAAGAAAGAGGATTGACAGGAAAAATGGTTGTAATCTACTACTCACCAGTGTGCTTTGTGACAGGGAGAGAGAACCTTGTCAGCTCACTTAGCTCAGTGATGTCTGCTTGAAGTGAAACTCTCATTTATATACTGAGGATTGACAGAGAAAAATTATTGTAATCTATTACTAACTAATTTTTCAATTTTTTAAATCATAGGGATGATCAATATCGTCCATCATGGTCGTTTTCAGATATGATGTCAAATTTGGAAACTTTTGTTTACTATATATATATATATATTTTTGAACAAGAAAAAAAAAAAAGAAGCTCTGTGGTGTTATCACAGTTTCTATGGGCCTTGGCATCAGAGTAGTCGGTTGCCAATCAAATTTAACTCAACTCAAAGGCCGGGACCCACCATCAAAGGACCAATAAAACTCAATAACAATCCACAACAAAGATAAATTTCGAGCAGAATACTGTGCGTGCAAGCTCTCGCAAGATATAACAATTGCACCCCAGGATTCAAACCTGACAAATTACATGTCCTTATCGTACAGTTTGTTTATTTGTTGTACCACAAACTCTTGTGTATATTCACTACAAGAAAAAGCATTTTTGGCGACTAAAAATTCATTTTTCGTCGCTGAAAGTTGTATAATTGGCGACTAAAATGGATTTAGTAGCCAAAATTGAACCCTTTTGCCGACTAAAATAGTTTAGTCACCGAATACCAAGCTTTTAGCGACTAAAAGGTAGTTTAGTCGCAGAATGTAGGGGTTTTAGCGACTAAAGGTTTTTTAGTAGCCAAAAGTGACGATTTTTGGCAACTAAAATAATTTAGTAGCCAAAAGTGATAGTTTTGGCGACTAAAAAACATTTTAGTCACCGATTATAGGTGTTTTTCCGACTAAAAAAAGATTAGTCGCTGAAAATGAAGGTTTGTGGCTACAAAAAAAAAATTAGTAGCTAAGAACAGTGAATTGGCGACTAAAATTCAGTTTATTAGCCAAAAGGACACGTTTTTGGTGACTAAAAACAGATTTAGTCGCCAAAACTACTATTTTTAATTTCAACTTGTTTTTTTACCGACAAAAAAAAAATTAGTAGCCCAAAAATCATAGAGTTGGCAACTAAATAATGGATTTAGTCGCCAAAAGTGGCCTAAAATTTTTTTTAATAAATAATTTATTTTTTACATAAGTTGTATTGAATTAAAATAATTATATTTATATATATTGTTTTGTATTAATACTGTCAATATATTATATAAATAATATATATTGCAAATATATTCATGTGATGTTGTAGTGGCATAGTGGAGGAAGTGTGTTGCAAAAAAGGTTGTAATGTGGGATGGTTGGGCACGGTTCGAAACTCAGAAAAACCAAAAAAAAGTGGTTTTTTTTTTTCCCGACGGAACACCTTTGGTGACTAATATTTTAGTCGCCAAAAGTCTTGATTTTGGCGACTAAGCCATTTAGTCGGCGATTGATTGAGTATTGGCGACTAAATTATTAGTCGGTAAATGTATGATTTTCAAAAGGCTAAAACACTATTGGCGACTAACATTTTAGTCGCAAAAGACCTGCCTTTTGGCGACTAAAAAAATATTAGTCGCCAATGCCTACGCCGACAACGTATACGCGACAAATGTGGCGACTAAAGAATTTTGTCGAGGAAAGTCAAATTTCGACTTTTGGTGACTAAAAACAGACTTTTGGCGACTAAAAATTTAGTCACCAAAAGTGACTTTTCTTGTAGTGATTCATGCCTGGCTTTTTGTGACAAATGACATGTCTTTATCGTACTGTTTGTTGACTTTATTATAGCACAAAGTCTTATGTATATTCATGTGTTGGGTAGCTCAAAAACTGATTGCCCCGAATGCCTTGATTATTTGATTGTCCCGAATGGCTCGATTATTGGAAGCGCGTCGTTTAAAACTTTTTTTTTTTTTTCCTTTTTTTTTCATTCCCTCTTGCTTCCTCTTTTTCCTTCCCCTGGGCAATCTAAAAAATTAAAGAAGAAGAAGAAGAAGAAGAGACCCAAAAAATCAAACAGTCCCAAAATCTAATATGAGAAAAAAAAAATCAAAATCAAAACTCAAAATCAAAATCTAAAATCAAATCCAATTGTTCCCCCCCCCCCCAATCTAAAAAATTAGGGAAGGAAGAAGAAGAAGAGCCCAAAAAAGTCAAGCCCAAAATCAAAATCTAAATCTAAAATCAAAATCTAAAATCAAAACCAATTTCAACAGCAAATTCAGCAGAAAAAAGAAGAAGAAGAAGAAGAAAAATAGCACTAATTTCAGCAAAAAACAGCTCTAATTTCAGCACAGAAACAGCCCCAATTTCAGTACAAAAACAGTCTCAATTTCATCACCAAAAAGCACCAATTTCAACATCAAAACAACAGCAAAACAGAAGCAATTTGAGCAAAAACAAGACCAAAACAGCAATTTCTTCTCCTCCTCTCCTCCTTCTCTTCCTCTCTTACTCCTCTATTTCCTCTCTTCCTCTGCTATTTCTCTCTTTCTCTCTGTTTGTTTGGGTTTGGTTCAACTTTTGAAAACGAAACGAGAAGTGGAAGGGAAAGGAGGAAAAAAAAAAAGTCAAAATGTCGTTTCCGAAAATCGAGCCATTCGAGGCAATGGGTTTCGAGCTACAACACATTTTCCTTTTGTTTACTTCAATATAGCATAAAGTCTTATGCATATTTATTACAGTACAAAAGGTGTTTTGAAAAGATTGTTAAAAGTTATTTTTTGATTTTTTTTATAAAAGACAGAAATGGGTTAAAAATTGAGAAGTGACCTTTACCTCATTTCCCGAGCCAAAGTCTTCTGTATATTCATGCTAGTTTTTTTTTTGTTTATTTTAAGTCTCGTTTGGGAGCTAGTTATTTTAATAATTTTTAAATTTTAACGAAAAAATATGCAAAAAAAAGTCTTATATGTATTCATGCCTAGTTAATATTAAGGATATCAATTTTTTTTAACTAAATAAATAATTAAGTATGTCACATGAATATGTGATCTATCACAAAACACGTTTAATTATTTATTTAATAAAAAATTTGCAACTTATAATATTTATCTGCATGGCCTTGATGACGGCAATATCATAAAGGAACAAAATGAAATGCGGTCATTACAATGTACAAAAAGTATTGTCAATCACAATTTCGTTAATTCAAAAGAGAAAAAAAAACCATTATATTAAAATAAACGGTGCATCACCGGTCTTTTGCGGGACCGATGAATTAATACTCCTTCCGTCTCAAAATATTAGTCCCTTATTCTATTTTTCATTGTCCCAAAATATTAGTCCCTCTTTATAAATCAAGTACAAAAATAATGTAAATTTCCTATTTTGCCATTCTTTTAAATTAATAAACAATTTAAAAAGTACAATTATGACATTGATATTCTCAAAAAATGTACTATCAAAAGGGTAATTTTGGAAAACCAACTTTTTTCAAATGCAATAAGTGTACTATCAAAAAAAGTTAGATTCCCCAAAAGGGACCAATATTTTGGGACGGAGGGAGTATATATATTTAGATACATATTTTTTAATATAGTGTATTATATACCTTCTTAATTATATCATTTTTTAAATTATAATTAATTTTATTATTTAGTTATGGCATTATTTTAGTTGTGATTCATGAGTTCTTTAGTTACATCACATGTTGTGTTTAGTTATAACACTTTTTTTTAATTATCACTCAAAAAATATAAAATTATATCATTTTATTCTTTAATTATAAGGTGTATATGATACACACATTTTAAAAGGTGTGTACCATACTATTTCCCCTAAAAAAAAAAAAAATTACACTCAGTGTGTTTGGTTTGAATTTTCTGGATTAAATTTTTTGAAAATTGATTTTTTTAGTTTTCGTATTTTTTTGTTTTTAGTGAATATTTTTTAAATTTTAAATATTTTTTTTACTTTTTTAGATGCATCTTACTTAGATGTATCTAAAAAGTAAAAAGTTTGTGAAAAAATATTTTACAAAATTAATAAATACATAAAAATATAAAAAATGTACTGAATTTTTTTTTTGTATTTTTGGTATTTAGTGAATTTTTAATAGATTTTTTTTATAATTTTTTTACTTTTTAGGTGTATTTATATTAGATGTATCTAAAAAGTAAAAAAATTCCTGAAAATATTAAAAAAATTCTATAAAAACAAAAAAATACGAAAAATAAAAAAATAAAATTTTTTATTTTTTTACTTTTTTAGATGCATCTTACTTAGATGTATCTAAAAAGTAAAAAGTTTGTGAAAAAATATTTTAAAAAATTAATAAATACATAAAAATACAAAAAATGTACTGAATTTTTTTTTTTTTGTATTTTTGGTATTTAGTGAATTTTTAATAGATTTTTTTATAATTTTTTTACTTTTTAGGTGTATTTATATTAGGTGTGTCTAAAAAGTAAAAAAATTCTATAAAAACAAAAAAATACGAAAAATAAAAAAATAAAATTTTTAAAAAAATATTATTTGAAAAGTGAAAACAAGCAGGATAAGTCAGCTCTCTATTATCTTGAAATAAGCCTAAGGTGGTTTTGAATACAATTTACAAGTTAATTTTTTTATTTATTATAGAAAGGCGTGCAATACTATTCCAAAAAGTTAGAACCTTCAAAAATAATCATCATTTTGAGACGTTTTCAGACGTGATGTCTAATGAAATTTTGAAACTTCTTTACTTGATAGTGACAATTATAATTTATTTACTTTGTTATAGCATAAAGTTTTATGTATATTTATGTCTAAATAATATTAAAAATATCAAATTTTATATTAAATAAATTACTAAATATCATGCATGAATATAAGATTCATACTTTTATAAATCTCATGCTTATATAAAATATTTTTTTTTGATCAGGAAAAAAGAGAAAGTTTATTGATGACAAACACATGTATTATTGTTCAAATTGTGAAATTAGTTAGAATCTTCAAAAATAATCATCATTTTGAGACGTTTTCAGACGTGATGTCTAATGAAATTTTGAAACTTCTTTACTTGATAGTGACAATTATAATTTATTTACTTTGTTATAGCACAAAGTCTTATGTATATTTATGTCTAAATAATATTAAAAATATCAAATTTTATATTAAATAAATTACTAAATATCGTGCATGAATATAAGATTCATACTTTTATAAATCTCATGTTTATATAAAATATTTTTTTTTTCAGGAAAAAAGAGAAATTTTATTGATGACAAACACATGTATTATTGTTCAAATTGTGAAATTAAATAAATAAATTCACGAATAAATTAAAAAAAAATACCATGAACATATGCTGAGAATTACAACTAAATTACAATAAAAATACACAATATAATAAAATGGTAAAGAAAGCAAACCGAAGCCAACACGGTAGCAGTTTCCTTAAAACAGAGTTCACCGCCTCACGGGTCGAATGCTTGAGGAATTCTAGTGTCTGTCTCCCAGGATACAATTGTCAAAAACCAACTACGGCAGAAACACTTTCTGTCTAGCTTAGCGAACAAAATCATGGCAGCACTCTCTCATTGTAAGAACTTTCTAGCAAACTGACTTGTAAAAAGAAAGCAAAAATTTTTGTGTTTGAGACTTGACAGGACGGTCTCAATTTATACATGTATAGGGGAGAGGGGAGAAGCCTCCAGCCTTTATGGCTGGTCACTAATGCACCATTAACTTTTTTGCAATAAAGGTAGGAGTTATAAACCCCATTAGTGCACTATTAAACTCTGCAATAAAGGCAGAAGTTACAAACCCTATTAATTCTTTCCTGAACTTGTTGTTCAAATTGTGAAATTAAATAAATAGATTCACGAATAAATTAAAAAAAAAAAATACCAAGAACACATGCTGAGAATTACAACTAAATTACAATAAAATGGTAAAGAAAGCAAACCGAAACCTGCACGGTAGCAGTTTCCTTAAAACATATTTCGCCGCCTCACGGGTCGAGTGCTTGAGGAATTCCGGCGTCTGTCTCCCAGGATACGATGGTAAAAAACCAGCTACGACAGAAGCACTTTCTATCTAGCTTAGCGAACAAAACCATGGCAGCACTCTCTTACTGTAGAAACTTTCCAGCAAACTGACTTGTAAAAAGGAAGCAAAAATTTCTGTGTTTGAGATTTGATAGGAGGGTCTCAATTTACACATGTATAGGAGAGAGAGGAGAAGCCTCCAGCCTTTATGGCTGGTCACTAATGCGCCATTAACCTCTGCAATAAAGGTAGGAGTTACAAACCCCATTAATGCACTATTAAACTCTACAATAAAGGCAGAAGTTACAAACCCCATTAACTCTTTGATGAAGCTAACTTCATGGGGCAATTTCTCATTCAATTCTCAATGGTTTTTGGCCATTCTATTTGTGGTGTAAAGATCTCATTGCAAAGTATCTAGACCTACTTGCACCCAACACCATAGACGGTTGGGACCCACTTTAATATTTAATTAAAGTCACCAAAAATCTATTTTTTCCAACATGCATTACATATGAGAATACACCAATAAAGGAGAGGAAGAGCCCAAAGCATCATAGCAAACTAACTCAATCCCAACTAGGTTGGCACTGAGTAGAAAGCACAATCATCTGCAAGCTCAACCACAAAGGGTTTGAGAGAAATCAAACCCAGCAAACACCTCCCCCTCCCTCCTCCAAAAAAAAAAAAAAAAAAAAAAGAAACCCAAGCTACCTTCCTATAGGATTAACCAAAGACAAAACACCCATGCCAACCAAGAACTCCACCTTGCATGCTGCCAACACAGCCTCAATACCAACAATCTCAAACAGTCTGTAGAACCAACATTTCAAAGCAGAAACAACCTAGCAGAAGAAAAATAGCAGCACCTCCACCATAGAAGAAAAACAACCTAGCAACTCCTGACTTATTGAGAAAACCACCACACCAGCAGCCACAAAAATAACAGAACAGAGTGAAACCCCACCAGAACCATAGCAAAACAACAAAAAAACAGCAAAATCAGAATCAAGTTGGTGAGGCACCAACAAGGGGAGAAATGAGAATAAAAAAGAAACCAACACATCAAAGTAGACCAAACAGCCAAAGGATCAATTAATCCTTACTGATACACCTTCTAATCTGATGGAGATTGAAAACAAAGTCATAAATAAGATACTGCGACTCCCTAGATGTTGTTCTTAGCCAAAGAGCCACTCTATACTTAATAAGATCAGAGAGAATCTCTACATCAGCTACTGCATTATTGAATACACAGTCATTTCTTTGCTTCCAAAGAGACCAAAGGGTTACAAGAGGGACACATCTCCAAATCACATTCTCTCTCTTCTTAAACTTTCCACCCTCCTACCACTGTAACAAACAATCAACTGTGCCAGGCATTACCCAATATAGACCCCACCATTCTAACAAGGACAACCATACCTTGCACACAAAATGGCAATGAAGGAGCACATGTAACACTGACTCCTCATCATGCTTACAAAAGCAACACAGGATAGAAGTTCCTCTAGGGAGGACCCCTATTTTCTGAAGGAACACAGAGGTCTTAACCTTATGTTTCAAAGCAGGCGAGCAAAAGGACTGGGCTTTAGAGGGTAAAACCTTATTCCACAGCATTCTATAAGCATCCAGTTGATTTCTAACACCACTTGAACAGAGCTTATACAACGAAGCTACTGAAAAGAGACCTGATGATGTGGCTGACCACTTAGGGTAATCAACTCTCTCCATCGTAATTAAGGGACCAGGAGAGATAATAGAGACCAGTCTCAGCAAATCAGCTCTTTCCCATTCAAACAACTCTCTTCTAAATAATAGGTTCCATTCCCCTGAGGTTGCCTTTAGATCAACAAAAAATCTAAGAGCTCCTTTTTTTTCCTTTGACAAGCTAAACAATCTTGGAAATTCAACTCTCATACAGTGGCCATCACACCACATATCCTTCCAAAATCTTACCCTACAGCCATCTTCCACCTACACTTTGAAATTATTAAGAAAGCACTCCAACAGAGAAGGGTAAAGAGAGGCCAATAAGGTAATATCTTGCCATAATTTTGACTGCCTCTGGCTATCACCAGAATTCAGCAACCAGCAACACTCCTCAGTGTTGTATTTACTGCAGATTACTTTTCTGCACAATGCTTTTGACTCACAAGCAAACCTTCACCACCACTTCAGTAACAAACAGGAATTAATAACTCTAACCTTCCTAATGCCCAACCCTCCATTAGCAATACTTCTGGTGACCTCCTCCCATTTGACTAGGTGAACCTTCCTTTTGAGATCTGAGCCACCCCATAAAAAAGTTGCTTGGATTCTTTCAAAATCCTTAGCCACTCCCTCCGACATTCTATACAGAGATAAATAGTAAATTAGTAAGCAAGAGAGAACTGGCTTAATCAAAGCCAACCTACCCACAAATGACAACATTCTCCTCTTCCAACCTGCCATCCTAGCTTTAACTTTCTCAATAACTGGTTTCCAGGTCTTCCTCTTGCCAGGACTTGCCCCCAAAGGAAGCCCAAGATAACTCAATGGTAATGAGCCAGCCTTACAATTCAGTTTAATAGCAAAATCTGCCAGGACATCAGATTCCACTCATACTCCACAAACCACAGTCTTATGATAGTTTATTTTCAACCTAGCTATTAACTCAAAACATCTTTGGATCCTCTTTATATTGACTACTTCCCCTTCATCAGCCTCACAGAATAGGATAGAATCATCTGCAAATTGCAAATGGGACATAAGAACTCCATTAGCCCTTACCCTTACACCTTTAATTAAATTCATTTCTAATGCTCTGGACAATAGAACATTCAGACATTCTGCCACTATAATGAATAGAAAAGGAGAAAGAGAGTCACACTGCCTTAGCCCTTTTTGGGGAAAGAATTCATCAGTGGGAGAACCATTCACAAGGATTGATAGCCTAGCTGAGGAGATGCACTCTCTAATCCAAGCAATCCACCTATCACCAAAACCAAATCTAGACAACATAAAGAAAAGGAATTCCCAATCGACAGAATCATAGGCCTTTTCAAAGTCAAGTTTCAAAATCAAACTCTTCCTTTTGGCCTTTTTCCACCCATCAACAACCTCATTTGCTATTAGAACTCCATCCAAAATAGTCCTGCCACTTAGGAAGGCAGATTGAGCTTCACTAATTATTTCTGGAAAACCTTTCCAAGTCTACATGATAACACCTTTGATAAAATTTTGTACAAAGAACCCACAAGCTCACCAAAACCAAATCTAGACAACATAGAGAAAAGGAATTCCCAATTGACAAAATCATAGGCCTTTTCAAAGTCAAGTTTCAAAATCAAACTCTTCCTTTTGGCCTTTTTCCACCCATCAACAACCTCATTTGCTATTAGAACTCCATCCAAAATATTCCTGCCACTTAGGAAGGCAGATTGAGCTTCACTAATTATTTCTGGAAAACCTTTCTAAGTCTACATGATAACACCTTTGATAAACTTTTGTACAAAGAACCCACAAGACTTATGGGCCTAAAATCTTCCAAAGCCACTGCATTCTCTTTTTTAGGCACTAAGGTTATAAAAGAACAATTGATACCCCCAACCAATTTACCATGAGTATGAAACTCCTTCATAAATTGGATCACTTCCCCCTTTATCAACTTCCAATGCTTCTGAAAGCATAACAGGTTAAACCCATCTAGGTCTGGAGCCTTGTTACCATCACAATTTTTTATGGCCGCCCATAGCTCTTCCTTTACAAATTCTGCTTCTAGCATTTTGAAAGGCCTGAATGTTCGTTACAGATCTGCATACACCATCTAGGGTTGGTCTGTATTTCCATTCCTCTGAGAAGTGCTTCTTAAAGTGTCTATACACTTCTTGTTTAACTTCCTCAGGATCTTCAAACACCCTATCCCC
Source organism: Camellia sinensis (assembly GCF_004153795.1). Lineage (NCBI taxonomy): Eukaryota > Viridiplantae > Streptophyta > Magnoliopsida > Ericales > Theaceae > Camellia > Camellia sinensis. The sequence goes on along the minus strand of NW_021025011.1, from coordinate 3,183,617 downwards.
AACAGTAACAGAATTAAGCCCATTCATGCTTTGCCTACTAGTAGCCATTACATGGAAATATCTAGTGTTCTTATCCCCCTTCAAAGCCCAGTCGAGTCTTGCTTTTTGAAGCCACATCCACTCAACCCTTCTACTTAGCTTCCAAACCTCACTATTCACCACTTTTCTTCTTGCCTTCTCAGAATCTACTAGAACTCTTGTTTCTGCTAGCAAATTGTAGACGTCCCCGAACGCCCAGGGAGGGTGAGGTCCCGTTCTGTTCGTTTTGCGGGTCTACTACAGTTCGGACTCAAATTGTCACGGTTCTTAATCTGAACCAAAGAGTCCAAATATGGCAAATCGGTTTGAGAAATAGATTTTTGAAAAGAAGTGCCAAACATGGACTGCTTTGCCAGATACAGAGTCGCCACCTAAATATTTTTATGGGGGAATTTAGGAAACCCTGACTCGGTGCCAAAGGCTACGTGTCCGTCTTCACCCAAGTTGCCTCGGCTCGGGAGCTTGGGTACGATTGGGGAAGGTCAGCTATGAGAACCCCCTCTTGCCGATCCGAAGATCGGCCTCTACTAACCATGATATCCAATTCTGAAAACGTTATGCGTTCTTATTCCGGTTATTAGCCTAAATTTACTATGTTATGCGCACAACAAAAAAGTATAGACCAAATCGCCTAAATTGGAACAAAACATTTCATGTTTGTTTTGAAAATGGTTTGCTACTCGCAAGTAGGCTAAAATGCAGGTTTTGCCACCCTCAAGTAGGTTTTTAGAAAAGATGGTTTTACCACTATCTAGTGGGATTAAAACTCACAGTTTTAATGCATTATTCCAATTTTGGTAATTCAACCTTCATCCACAGGCATTCAAGCAGTTATATCACATAATCAGCTAGCCTCATGGTAATCATGCAATTATGGAAACACTCACACGCATGCGGTATGCTAAAGCGAAAGAACTTACAGAGTACTCCAAGCCAAAACAAAAACTAGTTAGTAATCATATGCATGATCTTAGTTCATGTTTAAAATGGCTAATGCAACACATGCAAGATGCAACTATGATAGGCTCGGCTATCCTAAACGTAGCATGTGAAATGCTGCAATTAACAAGTACTCAACTTTGGAACTGAAATACAAGTGCAGTTAGCATGATGTGCCGAGCCCGGTGCATGTAAGACAAATGTATGGATGCACGCATGCATAGCATAAGGTATGCTAAATTAAACATGTCCTAATACTAACCATCAAAGCAGGTAAGTAAAAAGGAGAAAGAAGTGGGGATTAGAAGACATGTACACACGCACCCACACTTATTACAAATACGCTCTCACTCGGAGGGACCGAATAAATATTACAGTCCGAATAAATAACTAACTACTTATTTAATTATTACAAAATTCCTATTTAATTAACAAATTAAATGCAAGGTGGCCACGGTCCCCGCCTCGGGATGCGCGAATGATGCATGCTTGACCCATATCGCCCGGAAACTCGCTGCCATAGCACTACTGCCTCTGTTTTCACTGCCATTTCTTCTCTGAAAA
>NW_021025011.1:3161068-3175902 GCF_004153795.1 Camellia sinensis | reverse complement strand
TTTTTTGTATTTTTCTCTTGCTCTAACTTTTGCCTGGGTCGCCCTTCCGGGTTTTCGGCCCAGCGAGCCTCTCAAAGGGTAAAAGTGTAACAAGTCCATGCCAAATGGTTTTAGGGTTTTGAAGCCATCCGTATCCAGGAGAGTGGCTGTTGTATTGATTTACTAAAAGATCCATCTTCGGCTCTTCAAGCATGTCTGACATTTTTGCCCCTAGTTTGAGGAGGGGCTTCTGATCTAGCTTTATAAGCTTCCTTTGATCTGATCTTCTTGATCTGACTTTGGTGCCTCTTGTTCGAGGGCTGCTTCAAAATGGCCACACAGGCCTCACGTTGTGGTTGACCGTTGAACGTTCTGAACTCAGGTTTCAAGGTTCGAAAACAAATGGATTGAATCTTGAGGCTGAGAGTGATCCTAGGTTGCACAATCTCAAGAGCGATTCCATACAAGTCTTCACAGGACCGCGCAAAACAGTTTTTGAAATCTTTTAAGAAAGCGACAAATCGCTCGCGCTGAAGACAGTGTAGGACCAATCTGGGTCAAGACAGGATCCTTCTCAATACTCATACTAACAAGCATGATCTCGATCATTAAGGGCTTAACATGCCTCTCTTTCTCTCAATTGATCAAGTTTTGCAAAACCCGAGGAATTCCTTCCTCTTTGTTTTTCTCACAATGTTTCGAAACAAGTTTTGAAAAACTTAGGTCATTACAATGACTTCAAAGGCACAGAAAAGACACATCTTCTAGTCAAATACTGCCATCTCATTTAGAAGTTCTGGCACAACTGGCACACGGCAGAAGCAAACACAGGAGTGTGAAAATCACTGCTGTTCCATTCAAATCTGTTGGTACAACTGGCTCCCCGGCCGAAATAGACTCAAAGGAAAGCAAAAGGACAAATGCAAAACAAGAAAGTGATATCCAAGGTAACACCCCCGAAATCACCTGACTCTAACAAAATAGGACTGACTTGATACAATAAGACAGACCCGACTGACGCAGTATGAAAGGACTGACTCAAAACAAAGAGACAGACTCAAAACAACACAACAAGACTGACCTAATACCCAAGTCAAAATGTACAAAACTAGCATTCACAAATGCTCAAAACAGTGCGTGCCATACACCACATCTGGAGTAAACTGAGTGCCGCCCGCAGGTGGTCCAACCTCTGATCACATTACATTATCCCCCCACAAGTTCACTGATCAAGTGCCAATAGACTTTGCAGAGCTTGGTGCGACGATGACCTTGTTGTCAATCAAATTTTGTATTTCGTGGCGGAGATGGACGCAACTGTCGGTGTCATGACCAGTTTGTTGATGAAAAGCACAGTACTTAGTCGGGTCATGCTTTGCAGGGAGAGGATTGGGTAGGGGCCGTTGTTCTAACGGTTTCAGATGCCCTTTCCTGAGTAAGACCCCTAGAGCTTTAGACAAAGGCATAAAGAGTGGGGTGAAAACCCTCTTGCCTCGGGGTAGATAGTCTGAAGTTCGGGGGTTTGAAGTGGATGCACCAACAAAGGGGGTGGCTGCTCTTGGTGTGGTGGTGGCGACCATGCCCACGTCTGAAGTCATAGCAGCTGCATCACTGTTGGTGGTCGCATTCGAACTATGGATAAACGCCCTCCTGGGATGCTCCTTCTCCTGGTCAATGAGGCCCTGCTTCATAGCGTCCTCGATCTGTACTCCCATCTCATGACGAACACAACCAAATTCTCAGATATAGAGAAGGCAAAGATGATCAAAATCATTACATGGACATAATCAATTTGGAAGTGTTTGTGGTTGGACTTCAGGATGAAGTTGCCTACATATCCCAAACATGGGAATCAAGCCTTACCAAGTTCACTGATCAAGTGTCGATAGACTTTGCAGGACCTGGTGCGGGGATGACCCTGTTGTCAATCAAATTTTGTATCTCGTAGCGGAGACGGACGCAACTGTCGGTGTCATGACCGGTTTGTTGATGGAAAGCACAGTACTTAGTCGGGTCATGTTTTGGAGGGAGAGGATCGGGTAGAGGCCGTTGCTCTAACGGTTTCAGATGTCCTTTCCTGAGTAGGACCCCCAGGGCTTTAGACAAAGACATATAGAGTGGGGTGAAAACCCTCTTGCCTCGGGGTAGATAGTTTGAAGTTCGGGGGTTTGAAGTGGATGCACCAACAAAGGGGGTGGCTGCTCTTGGTGTGGTGGTGGCGACCATGCCCACGTCTGAAGTCGTAGCAACTGCATCACTGCTGGTGGTCGCATTCGAACTACGGGTAAACGCCCTCCTGGGCTGCTCCTTCTCCTGGTCAATGAGGCCCTGCTTCATAGCGTCCTCAATCTGTACTCCCATCTCATGTAAGTCTCAAAAGGTAGGGAAGGGGAGCACGATCATTTTCTGCATCAGTTTGGGTTGGAGGTTGCGCACAACCATCCTTATTTGATCTTTGTCGGAAGGCCTTGTTGCCATCATCGAGGCCTTTGCTCTCCATCTCGTCACGAACTCTGAGAAACCCTCCTTTGGCTCTTGGCGGGTGACTTCAGGATCACGGGTTGTGACCTCAATCTGTGTATTGTAGGAGTATTGATCATTGAAAGCCTCAGCCATCTCTTCCCAATTCTGTTTCACAAAGTTCTCTAATTTCGCATACCAGATTGCAACTATCCCAGATAGGGTTCGGCTGAATAGTGACAGCTTCTGGGCTGTGGTCAAACCCATTGGTCTCAGGATATCAGAAAACAGGCGGAGGTGCACCATTGGGTCTCCAGAGCCATCAAATCGATCGATATGTGGCATCTTGAATCGATCCGGTAATGTCACCACTGAGTCGGTATAACCATCCTCTATGTCAGGAATAGAGTGGGCCCCCTGAGACTTTTTGAACAATTTCTCAAGTTTGCTCACTTTCAATGCTGTGGGGTCCGTCTTGAACTTAAAGGGGGAGTCTGGTAGGTTGATGGGTGTCTTGGATAGCTGGGGTAGAACCGGGGGCGGAGCCGGCCCTGTTGGAATGTCCGTATCTGCCTGGACATTTGGTGTCTCCTCGGGTATCGGAACCCTTGGTGGGGGAGGAGCTTGGTGTGAAGCGGATACTCCAGTTTGCTGCTCTAGCCTAGCAATTGTCTCTGCCTGTTGGGCTATGACCACGGCTTGTTGCTTGGTGAATTCCGCTTGACGGACAGCATCTTGCTGCATGGCTTTCATACTATCCTGGAGTTGGCGCACCATCTCTTCCAGACTCGACATATTGTCCTGATCTAATTGAGCAACCGGTATATCTGTCTCTGTGGTAAAAGCAGATATCCCAACCCAACTGCACACAGGCGAGATGGATAATGACTGCTGATCTGAAGACTGTTGAACTGATGATCTGTGGTGTCTGACTGGCCTTTTTACTCTGCTCTGGCAAAGGAGCACTGATTGCCCTTGAACTGAATCTCTGACCTAACAAAGTCTATCAGCACTAGTCAAATGCACCCGGGGGATAGTGGAGCCTTCTGAAGCTATGTTCCAGGACTACCCTAGCAAAAGAGAAAACAGACAGCACCTCAGCCTGATTTTACCAAAACAGATATGAGCATAGCTGAATGACTGCACTCTTTACTGAATTATGCCCCAAATTTGCCTGTAAAACCGATACCCTTAGGTAAAACTGATTCTTCATAACTGATGCCCGCAGGCCTGATACCCAAACTTGCAAACTGGTATATGCGTTCCTGTAGAGATACACTCTAAAAGCACATAGCAAGTAAGAGAGAGCCAAAACACCCCTATGTTGGGGTAGGTTTCTCTGTCCTATTTTGTCAGGAACTAGGGTTTCACTACGCACACAGCGGTTTCAAACAACCTAACATCGGGGTGAGCAACCTGTCTTAGTTTGGAATGGTCACTATGGATTTCAATATGCACTAGGTCGAATGGTCAAAAATAGTGCCCCGGTAAAACCGGGGTTTGTGTTCCCATACTGTCAGAGCCCATAACCGGTCAGCCTTATGGTCATGCCTGACAAGACAAGCCTCGGCAAACCGTTTTAGGAATGGCAGATGGCAAACACGGTGTCCTTGCACCAATGCACATGCAATGCAAAGAGACACACAAATGAAATCAAAACGAGATATCATGAGTTCGAGTCAAGCTCTCTAAAATCCCCAGCGGAGTCGCCAGAAACTGTAGACGTCCCCGAACGCCCCCGCAGGGTGAGGTCCCGTTCCGTTCGTTTTGCGGGTCTACTACAGTTCGGACTCAAATTGTCACGGTTCTTAATCTGAACCAAAGAGTGCAAATCCGGCAAATCGTTTGAGAAACAGATTTTTGAAAGAGAAGTGCCAAACATGGACTGCTTTGCCAGATACAGAGTCGCCACCTAAATATTTTATGGGGGAATTTAGGAAACCCTGACTCGGTGCCAAAGGCTACGTGTCCGTCTTCACCAAAGTTGCCTCGGCCCGGGAGCTTGGGTACGATTGGGGAAGGTCAGCTATGAACACCCCCTCTCGCCTGATCCGAAGATCGGCCTCTACTAACCGTGATATCCGTTTTTGAAAACGTTATGTGTTCTTATTCCGGTTATTAGCCTAGAATTACTATGTTATGCGCACAGCAAACAAGTATAGACCAAATCGCCTAAATTGGAACAAAACATTTCATATTTGTTTTGAAAATGGTTTGCTACTCGCAAGTAGGCTAAAATGCAGGTTTTGCCACCCTCAAGTAGGCTTTTAGAAAAGATGGTTTTGCCACTATCTAGTGGGATTAAAACTCACAATTTTAATGCATTATTCCAATTTAGGTAATTCAACCTCCATCCACAGGCATTCAAGTAGTTATATCACATAAGCAGCTAGCCTCATGGTAATCATGTAATTATGGCAACACTCACACGCATGGGGTATGCTAAAGCGAAAGAACCTACAGAGTACTCCAAGCCAAAACAGAAACTAGTTAGTAATCATATGCATGATCCTAGTTCATGTTTAAAATGGCTAATGCAACACATGCAAGATGCAACTATGATAGGCTCGGCTATCCTAAATGTGGCATGTGAAATGCTGCAATTAACAAGTACTCAACTTTGGAACTGAAATACAAGTGCAGTTAGCATGATGTGTCGAGCCCGGTGCATGTAAGACAAATGTATGGATGCACGCATGCATAGCATAAGGTATGCTAAATTAAACATGTCCTAATACTAACCATCAAAGCAGGTAAGTAAAAGGGAGAAAGAAGTGGGATTGGAAAGACATGCACACACGCACCCACACTTATTATAAATACGCCCTCACTCGGAGGGACCGAATAAATATTACAGTCCGAATAAATAACTAACTACTTAATTAATTATTACAGAATTTCTATTTAAATAACAAATTAAATGCAAGGTGGACACGGCCCCCGCCTCGGGATGCGCTAATGATGCATGCTTGACCCATATCGCCCGGAAACTCGCTGTCATAGCACTGTTGCCTCTGTTTTTCACTGCCCTGCTCCTCTAAGGACTGCCAAAGTCTAAGGGCATGCGCTCTGGATGTTGGGATACCACCGGCTGGGAGGATGGCCACCGGCCATGGGAAATGGTCACCGGTCGCTGATGAAGTTATCGGCCATTGTTGGATTGCCGGTCGGCACTGTATTTAACCGACCGGCCAAAGCTTCCTACATAACCTGCAATTGGCAGCAGCAGAGGGCAAGCAGTGTATCGCATGGATTTTTTAGGCAAATGTATGCATGGACACACTCCCTATCATGTAATGGACTCAAGGGAGCATGGCTCTCGACCCTCGGGCCACCAATCACACATTTCCATGCATGATGGCCAAAGAGTCAAGTATGCATTTCAATGTCAAATGCAATGCACACAAAACGTAGAAGGGACCCAACCTCAATCATGGTTGGTCAAGAGGTGAGGCAATGCACAACAATGCACATGCGACCTAAGCATGCAAGCAAACATGCAAACATGCAATACAACTACATGGCACACACAATGCTAACAACATAACATGCACAACACATTGAAACATGGCATACACAATGCGAGATGGACTTACACCAATGTGAGTGGACCTCAGCCGCACCCACATCAGTGGCCATGAGATGAAAATGAGACACTCGAAATGCGTGCACATATGGCGCCAAACCGAGGACCGAACCTAAGGCACGAATGCCACTCTATCAAAGCATGGAAACACATGGAACATGGTATGCAAACATGCAAATTTTAGCACTGAAATATGATACGAAATGGTCCCAAATCATGGAATGAGGCACCCGATGTATGGGATGAACCTCGAAACTCGAAATTAGGCACATGGAATGACTTATAGCTATACAAAGAATGCATTATTTGATCATGAAGCATGAAGATAGAGGCAATAAACTCCCAAAAAATGCATATTTCCAGTTTAAGGCAAGGCCAAAAAACAATCACAAGTAGGGCTAATCTATCATGCAAAAATGGCCCTAAAAGAGAGATAGAGAGGCAAGGGCCAGAAGATGGCCCCAAAAAGTGATGATCCCTTCAAAAAAGTTGAAGAAGGGATCAAAATAAGACCCCTTACAGTTTACATCCAGCCACGAAGATGAACACAAGTAGGCCTAAACTATCATGCAAGAAAAGGGCCTAAAAGAGGGTAAAGAAGCAAGTAGCAGCTGCTGGCCCCAAAAAAAAAGAGCCCTTCAACAAAGTTGAAGAGGGGCTCAAAAAAGGTATTTTAAGTTTATGGCCGAGCCCAAAACAGTGTACAAGTAAGCTTAAAATACTATGCAAGAAATAGGCCTAAAGAAGGTTTAAACACAAAGTGTAAAAAGGGAGCCTCAAACAGCAAAAGACCCTTGATCAAACATGAAGAGGGGGTCAAAATATGACTATTTGAAGTTCGGGTTGGAGCCCAGAAATGCTTGCAAGCAAGGCTTAGATATGAACAAGAAAAGGCTAGAAAAGAGGGGAAGAAGGCTCACCCTTGTAGAGCAGCAACACAGCAGCTTTTGGACAAGAAATGGTGCTCCTATCTTCTGAAAAATAGCCTCAAGTTGCTGGAATGGAGTGTGGAGGTGTTGTGTTATGTGTTGGTGTGTAAATGGCCAAGGATAATGGACTTTGGAGCTTGGAAGAGAGGGTTGAATGTATAGATATAGGGTTGTATGTATAATGGTGCCTCAGCTGGTTTTTCAACCTTTTGAAATGGTGGAGAGGTGCTGGTCTTATAGAGGGAGAAGGCAAGGAAAGGGGGGGGGGGAAAAACAAATTCGAATTTCCCCCCCCTCAAAAGGCAAGATCTCGGACAGAGGGTTTAAATGGAGAATAGCTGGCATGCACCATGCTTGAGGGGTGAAAAAGGGTCATATCAGCCATGAAAGGAGGTCATCGTCCAAATAAATTGCCGGTCGGCACAATAAATGGCCGGCTTGCAATATTTTCTGGCCGGTCGGCTAAATGTATTGCCGATAGGTGGCTGAAAGGTCACAAAGCAGCCGTGTGGATCGTCTAAGATTGAAGCCCCAGAAGTTAGCTTTCCAATGGCGCAAACCTTGCAATAAAATTCCTCCTGTGCAAAAAGTTATGCCGTTTTTGGTGAAGCCGCGCAGATTCGATCCAACCGGGATGATGCCCAACTTCAATGCTTATCTCCCCCACCCAGACTTGGCTTTAAGAGATTCTTGAGTGAAAAATGAAGCCCCGGAAGTAAGATTTCTGAGGTGGTGGCCCCATAGCTAAAATCCAAGTGTACAGACAGATAAGCCCAATTCAGCGAGGGCTGCTCGACTCGCTTCTACCCGGATCCATGCCGAACTTCTCCCAAACTAGTTTTCTCTTCTCCTTTCCTCTCTTCTTCAACTCCAAACCCCTAAACAAAGTGTTTTGAAAGATTTGCCTCTCTCCTTGCCGAAGAACTGAACATTTGCCCTGCACACCTTTCTCCACCAAGTAAACCATCAATGGTGCCCAAGTCTTAAGGGCGGTCAAAAATGGGGTGTCTACACAAATCAAGCTTGTTCAACTCCTCTTCAGCATCCTAAGTTTAGCTGAGACATCCCCAAAAACTTCTCTATTCCAATTTCACAAAGCCTCCTTAGTAATTTAAGTTTACTTTGAAAAACGAAACCTGCCCACCCAACTACTTTTGTCTCCTTCCAAACTTTCTCCAAAAAGCTGAGAACTGAGGGTGTAACAACCAGGCATTGATGAATCTAAATGGTCTAGGGCCCCAATCCCTCTCATCCTCCATGAGGATTAAAGGGCAATGATCTGATATATTCTAGGCAAACCCCACAATTTGAGTTTAAATGCTTCTAACCATTCTGGATTTGCTAGAAACCTATCTAACTGTTCTCCACTTTTCCCCTCTTGTGTGTACTGCACCAGGTAAACTTCCTTCCCAGCGAAGGAATTATTGAAAATTCACAGGACTCAATGAAGCTATTAAATTCCTTCATACCCCTGTCCCTTCTAGAGCAGCCTATTCTCTCACCCACATTTCTGATTTCATTTAAATCACCACCAAGACACTAGGGCTTAGAGAAATTAGATTTCAACCTTACCAGAGTATCCCAAAGCTTCCTTCTCCTATCTACTACATTAGGAGCATATATATTTACTAAGAGACACTCAAAAATTGAGAATAGTACCAGAAAGTAGGATAAAGCTCCTATTGCAGCAGCAATCTGAAAGTTGGAAAATCCCTGGATCCCAAATGCATAGTAAACCTCCTGAATTACCATCTGAATCTACAAAATAATCCATTTTGGCTTTTGGCCATAGGGCTTTAACATCTAACTCAGAGCAACTTGATAACTTAGTTTCTTGGAGGAAAACAATATCAATTTTTCTTCCACAATCAGACTTCTAATCTTGCCTTTTTTTCTCCCTTCTACCCAATCCTCTGCAATTCCATGTTAGTATCTTCATTAGAAAACAAATATAACTCTGAAACCCCTCTAGACATAGCTCAACTCACATCCTCTGACCCTCTACCATCCTCCCCATATCCTTCAGTTCATATTCAGAAATCTTCTTTAAGGCCTCAACTTCTTTCCTTTCATAATTATCCTTAACAGCCTCCCCATTTGAAGAGTAACACGAGCTTCTTTCCGGATTAATTTATCTTCCCCTGAACTGCTGCCATATGAAGAGGAAGACGCTAAAGCTACCACAGCCGGCCTGGAGATGACTTCCTTAGACCCTTTCTTACTAGATGATGCACTTATTTGGTTCATATTTCTAACAAAACCAGAAAAACCACAGATATACATTTGATTGCAATGACTCAAATTCTTTTCTCGCCCCTCTTTCCTTTACCCTTCGAGACATCCTTCCTTTTCGACATATCCTTCCTCAGTTTAGTTTGACTGGGTTGGGTACACATCACATTAAGCCTACTCTTTTTAACTCCTCATTGGGCCTATCTACCCCAATCTTATTTAATAGACATTTTTCTGGGCCTGCTCTATCCATAGACTCAGATGGCCCACAATTGATTGTTTGAGCTTAGTCCAAAATGACCTCTATGCTGATACCTAGACTATCTATATCCGATCCACTAAAACTCCTTATGAAGCCTGGTGTATACACCTGTCCATCCACCTTTTGATATGCCTCATTTACACCCCTGTCAGAGCTTACCAACCATCATGGCCTCATTCTCACATGCACCATTTACCTTTCCGAAGTCATTCATTGAATCGTCAACTGCCGAAGCATGCAATAAACCATTATCTTTATCCAGCTTAACCTCTTTCCTCATTTGATTTGTTTCATTAACATGATCCAGCTATTCCTTCTGTCCACTTCAACAATGAGTCAACTGCCATGTCATGCCTCTTCACCTTCTTCTCTCTGAGTTTGTCTTGAGACCCCAGATCAGTACTGTTAAAGAAACCAGACCCTTTACCTAGATGAATCTTGCATTTGCACACCTCTTTCACCATTTCAAACATTACTCTTTGCTTCTCGCAAACTCTTATTGGATGAATCTTCCCTTTACACTCCAAGTTGATTACTTTATTCATAAGTTCCATACTTTTGTTGCAACTGTGACTTTTGCACTTTTGAATGAAGCTGGATTGCTAACATCACCTTCAAAACTAACAACTTCACCCCACATACTTCCAATCTTCTTCAAAGTACTGCTACTCTAGAGATTAAGAGGAAATGCCTAACAGCTTAAACCATTACCCACCTCTCCTGATCCAATTTTAGACTAGCATTCCATTCAGTAATAAACTCACACCATTCATGGATCCATGGTAAAATAGTGGTATTTTAGTCTTCTTATCGTCCTTAGAATCGAACGTTATGACCACATCTTGCCACCCCCCTCTCTTACCAAAACCTCACCACTCCTTTTTATTTTTAACTCCGCTTTCAATTCTTGAGCACTGCGATTCGTTTTAATCCTTTTAATAACACTCTCAACAACCATCCATTACCCACCTCATCAACTTTCACTATAATGCTATCCTTGGTATTGATTGGTCTTCAGAAACTACTTCTGCATAGGATCCATAGGCCTCAATGAACCACGTTCCTATCACCTCTGCATTACTGAACCTGGCAATTAGTTAAATCATACACATGATTCTGAGGGTTGAACCCTTGGCCTAGTTTTCTCGTTGCCTGTACTCAGCACTCTTTACTTCCAGAGCCTTATCACTACCCACAAACCATTAGCTTTTTGGTTGCCATTCCCATGGCACAGGGCAGTCAAACCTACAAAACCAAACCTTGAATTCTTCACCTCACGCCTCTTCTGTTGGGATGAAGACATCTTTAACAATACCAAACTTCATGAAACAACTTATATAGCCCTTTCGGGTCCATGGAGTTAGGTATATTATCCACGAAGACTGTGAACAGCCCCTCTCTTAGACCATGATTCCTGGTATCTTGTCCATCCTCGTCATTTGAACACCAGAATCCACCATCTTCGTTGCATTTTTCCTCCCATAGCAATTTTACCTTCAATGCTAGGGAATTAGGGGCAGATAGTTCTTTAGGTAAATTACACTTAATCCTTATATAAAATATTTAAATCATTTATTAATAAAAATTTAAAACCCTATACATTCCTCTTGGTCGTCTTAATAACGACAATACCAAAACGAGGACAAAACGAAGTATGGTCATTACAATATACAAATAAAGTATTGTCACGGCACAATTTCATTAATCAAAAAGGAAAAAAAATATTTATTTTAATAAGGGTGCATCACAAGTCTCTCGTGGGATCGAAGAATTAATAAAATAAATAAATAAAATACAACAAATAAATAAATTTTAAGATACACCAATTTAAAAAGAGTGTGATCATATACACTTTAATTCTATCATTCTTTTTAGACATGATTAATTTTGTTCTTTAGTTATGACTCATGCTGCTCTTAGTTATACCTCATGTTGTGTTTAGTATATAACATTTTGTTTAATTATAACTCAGGAAGGTATGAAATTATGTCATTTTTGTTCTTATATAATGTGTATATAGTACACAACCATTGAAATGTTGTACTATACTATTTCCCTTAAAAAAAAAAAAAAAAGAAGAAGAAGAATATATTACACTAAACACCCTCTCAACCCCTCTAATTATCTTTGAAATAACACTAAGTTGTTTTGAATATAGTTATAAGTTGAATTTTTTAAAAAAAATTTATTACAAAAAAGGTATAAAAGAGTTTGAAATGTAATCCAAATAAGCAATAAACTGACTTTTTTTAGACTGTTTGTAGAAAAAGGTCTAAGCTCCCTTCTATTCTTCAAAAAATCACAGTAAAACTCCTTGTCAATTAAACACTTGGCGTCATTTGGGACTTTGGCTCATTTTAAAGTTAGTTTTTTTAATTTTTTTTGACTATTTTGGTTCAAGTTAAAAAAATTGTGTTTAGAGATGAATATGATTTTTTATACTTCGATATATGGTTGTAGGAGAAAAATAAAATGATTACCGATTTGGATGTAATAGATATGTTTAGTTTTTTTTAAAAAAAAAAATTGCTTTCAAATAGTGCTTTTACAGAAACATGAAAAATATTTATATAAAAACAAACAGCATAATTGAACAAGACCAAAAGGGCCATACAAACCATAAACACAAAGTAAGGGAAAAAAAAAAATAACTGCCAAACAACTAGTTACGATCTAGGGAAAACCACCAGATCTTTCTCAAAATATGTAAGTGCTGCAAAGCAAGATCTGCTTGAAAAACCCGCCATCCCATCCGACGTCATTCTCCTATCGCTGCTACTCAACTCCACCACTGCTTTCAGCCGTTACTTCGGATATCGCCAGAAACTGGAGATGAGGATTAAGATACACCCACAATGGTATGGGAAAAAACCCCAATCTTAAACCTCTAAGCTTCTTTAATTGCTTTATTATTTTTTTTCTTTTTTAATATTGAGGATTATGTTCTGTCAACCTCCTAAAACAATATGTACCTTGATTTGGTTTGATTTCGGAGATAAAGTTTTCAAAAATATTTTGGAAAGGAGATTTAGGAAATTTTGTAGTTTTTTTGCTTGTATAATTTTGAAAATAATTTTGGAGTTGAGAGTTTGGAAGATTTGATATTTTGTTTGTAATTGGGTGATGTATGTGAGAGAGAAAAAAATGATTAAAAGGAGAGAGGAGATAGAAAAAGTGAATTGATTGATGTGTAAGAGAGAGAAAGTAATTTTGGAATATTTTTTCGGAGTAAAAAAATTACAAACGAAAACAAAATTTCTAAAAAAATTTCCCAAAGACCAAACCAAATTAGGTCCTATATTTTTGTCTTTTATCTTATTAGGTACACATCTCTCGTTATCTATCGTTCCTTAGGGGTGGGGGGTTGTTAAGATTGGTTGGTGGTTCCGGGGCGGTTTGAAAGAATAAAAAAATTATAAACACTACAACAAAAAACCATATTTTGGCGACCCAAAAATGGTCGCCAAAGTACAAATTTCGTCCGGCAAAAGAATCGAACGACAAGTTTACAATTGGCGCCAAAGCCTGTCACTAAAATTAATATTGCGCGAAAATCAGAAATTGTCACCTGTATGTAGACATTTAGCGACAAGCAAAATTGGTTCGCCAAAATATCATATATTTTGTCGCGCTATAAATTACAATTGTCGCTAAAAAGGTTAAAACTTGGATAGGTCCTATGTAGATTTTTAGCGACAAATAAATCGCCGCCAAAAGTACTATTTTAACGACAAAAATTATGGTCACTAAATCACGTTTTAGCGACGGAGTAAGTTTTTGGTTGCTAAAAGCTCATGAAATAACCACTGATACTTTTAGTGACAAAAAACAATATGTTGTCGCCAAAATATATTAAACAGCGACCAAAATACCACCTGTCCTAAAAAATTCACTACACAAATTTGATTTTAATAATTTTCTGTTCTAAATAATCCCAAAACACCTGTTTTTCCTGTGCCACATATTTACATAAATGTAAATGTAAATAATAATACACGGTGCAAGACATATCATACTAATTCAAAATTAATAGATATAAAAATCCCAATAAACATTAATACAATTCTCTGACAATCTAAAACATGCATACGAAAGGTACTTACAATACTACTAACCATCAAACCCATCAAATACATTACCAAATCCTATGTCAAAAAATTTTTCAAACACACAAACCAAATATTTTGATACTAAACATTTAATCCATAAATCATTTACCAAAATCCTATGTCAAAAAATATTTCCAAAAAACACAAAATCAATCTTATCTGATGCAGCCGAACAAAAAATGTTTTCCCCAATTGCCTTAATTTGTTCACATGAAAAAAGAAAACAATATTTACGATTGACAAAAAAAAAAAAAAAACCTCGATATGAATTTTCACAAATTTTGATTTTAATTTTGTAACGAGAAGGCCAATCAGGTGCTGTTTGCTCATACACAGTTTGCTCGTACAAGTCTATTTAGGCTTGAACAAGCTGCCGTGCCAAGTTTCGGTGGTTTTCAGTGGTCATTTTTGTATTTCGGCCTCTCAGAACGAGCCCTTTTAAGTCCTTGTCTTTACATTTTTTCTTGTAATTTTCTAACGGAAAATCCAATCGAGGTCCCATTTGTCCTACGAAGTTTTTTTTATAAAAAATATTAGGTTTCAACAATGCTGTCTGTGCCAAATCTTTTTGTGGTTTCGGTGGTCATTTCGCAATTTCGGCCCCCTACGGGCCTTTTAAGTCTTGTGTTTACAAATTTTGCTTCTAATTTTTTAACCGGAGATCAATAGAGGTCTCTATTTTTCTTACTAGTCTATTTAGCTTGAAAAGGCCATCCGTGGCCAAGTTTCGTGGTCATTTCAAATATTTCGACCCACAAAGCGGGCCTTTTAAGTCTTGTGTTTTACATTTTTTTCTTGTAATTTTCTAATCGGAAATCCAATCGAGGTCCCGTTTATTCCCTACAAGTCTATCTAGGTTTGAACAAAGCGTCCGTGCCAAGTTTCGGTGGTCATTTTGCAATTTTCGGCCCCGCAACGGGCTTTTAAGGTCGTTGTGTTTTACAATTTTCCTTGCTTATTTTCTACCGGAGAATCCAATAGAGGTCCCGTTAATTTCTTACAAGTCTATTTTAGACTTGATAAAAGGCTGTCCCGTGGCCAAAGTTTTCAGTGGTTTCGGTGGTCATTTTGAAATTTCGCCCCAAACGGGCATTTAAGTCTTGTGTTTATATTTTCCTTCTAAATTTTTTAATCGAGATCCAATCGAGGTCTTGTTTGTTCATACAAGTCTATTTAGGCTTGAACAAGCTATCCATGCCAGTTTTGGTGGTTTCGGTGTCATTCGCCAATTTCAGCTCGCCGGGATTAATTTGCATATTAGGAAATTGCAGTATTAA
>NW_021025011.1:3110927-3161043 GCF_004153795.1 Camellia sinensis | reverse complement strand
GCGTCAGCCACGTTACCATTGATTCTGCCAGACCCGTCGAAACGGTCAATGTATGGCATTTTGAATCTGTCTGGGAGCCGTACGGCAGCCTCGGTGTGCCCATCCTCAATGTCGGGAATGGAGTTAAGGCCCTGGGCCTTTTTGAATTGCTTCTCAAGGTTCGCAATCTTCACTGTAGTCGGGTTGAGCTCATTAACATGAAAGGGTCGAAGCCTCTCAGTAGGCTGCACCAGGGGTCTGAGCACCTGAGCTTGAGTCAACCTTTCCCGAGAATTCAGACACGGAAAATCTTCAACCGACGGAAGTGGGTCAAAGTTTGGCTGGGGTTCCAAAGCTGGATGTGAGACAGATACCCCAGGTGGGCGCTGCGTTTCAATACTGGTCTCAGCCTGCATGGCAGTTCCCTGATTTAACGCTGCTATCACGGCCACAAATTCTTCTGAACCCTGTGCCATCATGGTCTGCTGAGTCCGAACAAAGGTGATGTGGCTGGTGACTGTCGGATCAGATGAACCAATGAGCCCTGTTTGGCCCTTCTTTACCTTGCCTCGGCAAAAGAACACTGGTTGCCCTTGAATTGAATTTCTGACCTAACAAAGTCTATCACCACTAGTCCAATGTGCCTGGGGGATATTGGAGCCTTCTGAAGCTATGGTTCCAGGACTACCTTGCAAAAGAGAAAACAGACAGCATCTCAGCTCGGATATAATCATAGTGGAATGACCGTGCTCAATACTGATCACTGTTCCCCAAATATCTGTCCCAAAATTGATACCCTCAGGTAAAACTGATTCCCCAAATACTGATGCCCACAGGCCTGATGCCCAAACTTGCAAACTGATATATGCATTCCTATAGAGATACACTCTAAAAGCACATAGCAAGTAAGAGAGAGCCAAAACACCCCTATGTTGGGGTAGGGTTTCCCTGTCCTATTTTGTCAGGAGCTAGGGTTTCACTACGAACGCAGCGGTTTCAAACAACTTAGCATCGGGTAAGCAACCTGTCCTAGCTTGGAATGGTCACTATGGTTCCGAATATGCACTAGGTCGAATGGTCAAAAAGGGTGCCCCGGTAAAACCGGGGTTTGTGTTCCCATACTGTCAGAGCCCATAGCCGGTCAGCCTTACGGACATGCCTTGACAAGACAAGCCTCTGGCAAATCGTTTAGGAATGGCAGATGGCAAACAGTGTGTTCCTAGGCGCACCAATGCACATGCAATGCAAAGAGACACACAAATGAAATCAAAACGAGATATCATGAGTTCGAGTCAAGCTCTCTAAAATCCCCAGCGGAGTCGCCAGAAACTGTAGACGTCCCCGAACGCCCCCGCAGGGTGAGGTCCCGTTCCGTTCGTTTTGCGGGTCTACTACAGTTCGGACTCAAATTGTCACGGTTCTTAATCTGAACCAAAGAGTGCAAATCCGGCAAATCGTTTTGAGAAACAGATTTTTGAAAAGAAGTGCCAAACATGGACTGCTTTGCCAGATACAGAGTCGCCACCTAAATATTTTTATGGGGGAATTTAGGAAACCCTGACTCGGTGCCAAAGGCTACGTGTCCGTCTTCACCAAAGTTGCCTCGGCCCGGGAGCTTGGGTACGATTGGGGAAGGTCAGCTATGAACACCCCCTCTCGCCTGATCCGAAGATCGGCCTCTACTAACCGTGATATCCGTTTTTGAAAACGTTATGTGTTCTTATTCCGGTTATTAGCCTAGAATTACTATGTTATGCGCACAGCAAACAAGTATAGACCAAATCGCCTAAATTGGAACAAAACATTGCATGTTTGTTTTGAAAATGGTTTGCTACTCGCAAGTAGGCTAAAATGCAGGTTTTGCCACCCTCAAGTAGGCTTTTAGAAAAGATGGTTTTGCCACTATCTAGTGGGCTTAAAATTCACAGTTTTAATGCATTATTCCAATTTAGGTAATTCAACCTCCATCCACAGGCATTCAAGTAGTTATATCACATAAGCAGCTAGCCTCATGGTAATCATGTAATTATGGCAACACTCACACGCATGGGGTATGCTAAAGCGAAAGAACCTACAGAGTACTCCAAGCCAAAACAGAAACTAGTTAGTAATCATATGCATGATCCTAGTTCATGTTTAAAATGGCTAATGCAACACATGCAAGATGCAACTATGATAGGCTCGGCTATCCTAAATGTGGCATGTGAAATGCTGCAATTAACAAGTACTCAACTTTGGAACTGAAATACAAGTGCAGTTAGCATGATGTGTCGAGCCCGGTGCATGTAAGACAAATGTATGGATGCACGCATGCATAGCATAAGGTATGCTAAATTAAACATGTCCTAATACTAACCATCAAAGCAGGTAAGTAAAAGGGAGAAAGAAGTGGGGATTGGAAGACATGCACACACGCACCCACACTTATTATAAATACGCCCTCACTCGGAGGGACCGAATAAATATTACAGTCCGAATAAATAACTAACTACTTAATTAATTATTACAGAATTTCTATTTAAATAACAAATTAAATGCAAGGTGGACACGGCCCCCGCCTCGGGATGCGCTAATGATGCATGCTTGACCCATATCGCCCGGAAACTCGCTGTCATAGCACTGTTGCCTCTGTTTTTCACTGCCCTGCTCCTCTAAGGACTGCCAAAGTCTAAGGGCATGCGCTCTGGATGTTGGGGAATACCACCGGCTGGGAGGGATGGCCACCGGCCATGGGAAATGGTCACCGGTCGCTGATGAAGTTATCGGCCATTGTTGGATTGCCGGTCGGCACTGTATTTAACCGACCGGCCAAAGCTTCCTACATAACCTGCAATTGGCAGCAGCAGAGGGCAAGCAGTGTATCGCATGGATTTTTTAGGCAAATGTATGCATGGACACACTCCCTATCATGTAATGGACTCAAGGGAGCATGGCTCTCGACCCTCGGGCCACCAATCACACATTTCCATGCATGATGGCCAAAGAGTCAAGTATGCATTTCAATGTCAAATGCAATGCACACAAAACGTAGAAGGGACCCAACCTCAATCATGGTTGGTCAAGAGGTGAGGCAATGCACAACAATGCACATGCGACCTAAGCATGCAAGCAAACATGCAAACATGCAATACAACTACATGGCACACACAATGCTAACAACATAACATGCACAACACATTGAAACATGGCATACACAATGCGAGATGGACTTACACCAATGTGAGTGGACCTCAGCCGCACCCACATCAGTGGCCATGAGATGAAAATGAGACACTCGAAATGCGTGCACATATGCGCGCAAACCGAGGACCGAACCTAAGGCACGAATGCCACTCTATCAAAGCATGGAAACACATGGAACATGGTATGCAAACATGCAAATTTTAGCACTGAAATATGATACGAAATGGTCCCAAATCATGGAAATGAGGCACCCGATGTATGGGATGAACCTCGAAACTCGAAATTAGGCACATGGAATGACTTATAGCTATACAAAGAATGCATTATTTGATCATGAAGCATGAAGATAGAGGCAATAAACTCCCAAAAAATGCATATTTCCAGTTTAAGGCAAGGCCAAAAAACAATCACAAGTAGGGCTAATCTATCATGCAAAAATGGCCCTAAAAGAGAGATAGAGAGGCAAGGGCCAGAAGATGGCCCCAAAAAGTGATGATCCCTTCAAAAAAGTTGAAGAAGGGATCAAAATAAGACCCCTTACAGTTTACATCCAGCCACGAAGATGAACACAAGTAGGCCTAAACTATCATGCAAGAAAAGGGCCTAAAAGAGGGGTAAAGAAGCAAGTAGCAGCTGCTGGCCCCAAAAAAAAAAGAGCCCTTCAACAAAGTTGAAGAGGGGCTCAAAAAAAGGTATTTTATAGTTTATGGCCGAGCCCAAAACAGTGTACAAGTAAGCTTAAAATACTATGCAAGAAATAGGCCTAAAAGAAGGTTTAAACACAAAGTGTAAAAAGGGAGCCTCAAACAGCAAAAGACCCTTGATCAAACATGAAGAGGGGGTCAAAATATGACTATTTGAAGTTCGGGTTGGAGCCCAGAAATGCTTGCAAGCAAGGCTTAGATATGAACCAAGAAAAGGCTAGAAAAGAGGGGAAGAAGGCTCACCCTTGTAGAGCAGCAACACAGCAGCTTTTGGACCAAGAAATGGTGCTCCTATCTTCTGAAAAATAGCCTCAAGTTGCTGGAATGGAGTGTGGAGGTGTTGTGTTATGTGTTGGTGTGTAAATGGCCAAGGATAATGGACTTTGGAGCTTGGAAGAGAGGGTTGAATGTATAGATATAGGGTTGTATGTATAATGGTGCCTCAGCTGGTTTTTTCAACCTTTTGAAATGGTGGAGAGGTGCTGGTCTTATAGAGGGAGAGAGGCAAGGAAAGGGGGGGGGGGAAAAAACAAATTCGAATTTCCCCCCCCCCTCAAAAGGCAAGATCTCGGACAGAGGGTTTAAATGGAGAATAGCTGGCATGCACCATGCTTGAGGGGTGAAAAAGGGTCATATCAGCCATGAAAGGAGGTCATCGTCCAAATAAATTGCCGGTCGGCACAATAAATGGCCGGCTTGCAATATTTTCTGGCCGGTCGGCTAAATGTATTGCCGATAGGTGGCTGAAAGGTCACAAAGCAGCCGGTGGACGTCTAGATTGAAGCCCCAGAAGTTAGCTTTCCAATGGCGCAAACCTTGCAATAAAATTCCTCCTGTGCAAAAAGTTATGCCGTTTTTGGTGAAGCCGCGCAGATTCGATCCAACCGGGATGATGCCCAACTTCAACTGATCATATCTCCCCCACCCAGACTTGGCTTTAAGAGATTCTTGAGTGAAAAATGAAGCCCCGGAAGTAAGATTTCTGAAGGTGGTGGCCCCATAGCTAAAATCCAAGTGTACAGACAGATAAGCCCAATTCAGCGAGGGCTGCTCGACTCGCTTCTACCCGGATCCATGCCGAACTTCTCCCAAACTAGTTTTCTCTTCTCCTTTCCTCTCTTCTTCAACTCCAAACCCCTAAACAAAGTGTTTTGAAAGATTTGCCTCTCTCCTTGCCGAAGAAACTGAACATTTGCCCTGCACACCTTTCTCCACCAAGTAAACCATCAATGGTGCCCAAGTCTTAAGGGCGGTCAAAAATGGGGTGTCTACACAAATCAAGCTTGTTCAACTCCTGTTCAGCATCCTTAAGTTTAGCTGAGACATCCCCAAAAACTTCTCTATTCCAATTTCACAAAGCCTCTCTTAGTAATTTAAGTTTACTTTGAAAAACGAAACCTGCCCACCCAACTACTTTTGTCTCCTTCCAAACTTTCTCCAAAAAAGCTGAGAACTGAGGGTGTAACAACCAGGCATTGATGAATCTAAATGGTCTAGGGCCCCAATCCCTCTCATCCTCCATGAGGATTAAAGGGCAATGATCTGATAATATTCTAGGCAAACCCCACAATTTGAGTTTAAATGCTTCTAACCATTCTGGATTTGCTAGAAACCTATCTAACTTGCTCCACTTTTCCCCCTCTTGTGTACTGCACCAGGTAAACTTCCTTCCCAGCGAAGGAATTATTGAAAATTCACAGGACTCAATGAAGCTATTAAATTCCTTCATACCCCTGTCCCTTCTAGAGCAGCCTATTCTCTCACCCACATTTCTGATTTCATTGAAATCACCACCAAGACACTAGGGCTTAGAGAAATTAGATTTCAACCTTACCAGAGTATCCCAAAGCTTCCTTCTTTTATCTACTACATTAGGAGCATATATATTTACTAAGAGACACTCAAAAGAATTGAGAATAGTACCAGAAAGTAGGATAAAGCTCCTATTGCAGCAGCAATCTGAAAGTTGGAAA
Source organism: Camellia sinensis (assembly GCF_004153795.1). Classification (NCBI taxonomy): domain Eukaryota; kingdom Viridiplantae; phylum Streptophyta; class Magnoliopsida; order Ericales; family Theaceae; genus Camellia; species Camellia sinensis. The sequence continues at coordinate 3,155,204 of NW_021025011.1, read as the reverse complement.
ATCCCTGGATCCCAAATGCATAGTAAACCTCCTGAATTACCATCTGAATCTACATACAAATAATCCATTTTGGCTTTTGGCCATAGGGCTTTAACATCTAACTCAGAGCAACTTGATAACTTAGTTTCTTGGAGGAAAACAATATCAATTTTTCTGTCCACAATCAGACTTCTAATCTTGCCTTTTTTTCTCCCTTCTACCCAATCCTCTGCAATTCCATGTTAGTATCTTCATTAGAAAACAAATATAACTCTGAAACCCCTCTAGACATAGCTCAACTCACATCCTCTGACCCTCTACCATCCTCCCCATATCCTTCAGTTCCATTTCAGAAATCTTCTTTAAGGCCTCAACTTCTTTCCCTTCATAATTAATCCTTAACAGCCTCCCCATTTGAAGAGTAACACGAGCTTCTTTCCGGATTAATTTATCTTCCCCTGAACTGCTGCCATATGAAGAGGAAGACGCTAAAGCTACCACAGCCGGCCTGGAGATGACTTCCTTAGACCCTTTCTTACTAGATGATGCACTTATTTGGTTCATATTTCTAACAAAACCAGAAAAACCACAGATATACATTTGATTGCAATGACTCAAATTCTTTTTCTCGCCCCTCTTTCCTTTACCCTTCGAGACATCCTTCCCTTTCGACATATCCTTCCTCAGTTTAGTTTGACTGGGTTGGGTACACATCACATTAAGCCTACTCTTTTTAACTTCCTCATTGGGCCTATCTACCCCAATCTTATTTAATAGACATTTTTCTGGGCCTGCTCTATCCATAGACTCAGATGGCCCACAATTGATTGTTTGAGCTTAGTCCAAAATGACCTCTATGCTGATACCTAGACTATCTATATCCGATCCACTAAAACTCCTTATGAAGCCTGGTGTATACACCTGTCCATCCACCTTTTGATATGCCTCATTTACACCCCTGTCAGAGCTTACCAACACCATCATTGCCTCATTCTCACATGCACCATTTACCTTTCCGAAGTCATTCATTGAATCGTCAACTGCCGAAGCATGCAATAAACCATTATCTTTATCCAGCTTAACCTCTTTCCTCATTTGATTTGTTTCATTAACATGATCCAGCTATTCCTTCTGTCCACTTCAACAACTGAGTCAACTGCCATGTCATGCCTCTTCACCTTCTTCTCTCTGAGTTTGTCTTGAGACCCCAGATCAGTACTGTTAAAGAAACCAGACCCTTTACCTAGATGAATCTTGCATTTGCACACCTCTTTCACCATTTCAAACATTACTCTTTGCTTCTCGCAAACTCTTATTGGATGAATCTTCCCTTTACACTCCAAGTTGATTACTTTATTCATAAGTTCCATACTTTTTGTTGCAACTGTGACTTTTGCACTTTTGAATGAAGCTGGATTGCTAACATCACCTTCAAAACTAACAACTTCACCCCACATACTTCCAATCTTCTTCAAAGTACTGCTACTCTAGAGATTAAGAGGAATGCCATAACAGCTTAACCATACCCACCTCTCCTGATCCAATTTTAGACTAGCATTCCATTCAGTAATAAACTCACACCATTCATGGATCCATGGTAAAATAGTGGTATTTTAGTCTTCTTATCGTCCTTAGAATCGAACGTTATGACCACATCTCTGCCACCCCCCTCTCTTACCAAAACCTCACCCACTCCTTTTATTTTTAACTCCGCTTTCAATTCTTGAGCACTGCGATTCGTTTTAATCCTTATAATAACACTCTCATACAACCATCCATTACCCACCTCATCAACTTTCACTATAATGCTATCCTGGTATTGATTGGTCTTATCAGAAACTACTTCTGCATAGGATCCATAGGCCCTCAATTGAACCACGTTCCTATCACCTCATGCATTACTGAACCTGCAATTAGTTAAATCATACACATGATTCTGAGGGTTGACCCTTGGCCTAGTTTTCTCGTTGCTGTACTCAGCACTCTTTACTTCCAGAGCCTTATCACCTACCCACAAACCATTAGCTTTTTGGATTGCCATTCCCATGGCCACAGGGCAGTCAAACCTCACAAAACCAAACCTTGAATTCTTCACCTCACGCCTCTTCTGTGGGATGAAGACATCTTTAACAATACCAAACTTCATGAACAACTTATATAGCCCTTTCGGGTCCATGGAGTTAGGTATATTATCCACGAAGACTGTGAACAGCCCCTCTCTTAGACCATGATTCCTGGTATCTTGTCATCCTCGTCATTTGAACACCAGAATCCACCATCTTCGTTGCATTTTCTCTCCCATAGCAATTTTACCTTCATGCTAGGGAATCAGGGGCAGATAGTTCCTTTAGGGTAAATTACACGTTAATCCTTATATTAAATATTTAATCAATTATTTAATAAAAATTTAAAACCTATAACATTACTCTTGGTCGTCTTAATAACGACAATACCATAAAGGAACAAAACGAAGTATGGTCATTACAATATACAAAAAGTATTGTCACGCACAATTTCATTAATTCAAAAAAGGAAAAAAAATATTTATTTTAAAATAAAGGGTGCATCACAAGTCTCTCGTGGGATCGAATGAATTAATAAATAAATAAATAAAATACAAAACAAATAAATAAATTTAAGATACACAATTTTAAAAAGAGTGTATCATATACACTTTTAATTCTATCATTCTTTTTTAGACATGATTAATTTTGTTCTTTAGTTATGACTCATGCGCTCTTTAGTTATACCTCATGTTGTGTTTAGTTATAACATTTTGTTTAATTATAACTCAGAAAGTATGAAATTATGTCATTTTTTTCTTTAGTTATAATGTGTATATAGTACACAACCATTGAAATGTGTACTATACTATTTCCCTTAAAAAAAAAAAAAAAAAAGAAGAAGAAGATAAATTACACTAACACCCTCTCAACCCTCTCAATTATCTTGAAATAACACTAAAGTTGTTTTGAATATAGTTTATAAGTTGAATTTTTTTAAAAAAAATTTATTACAAAAAGACGTATAAAAGAGTTGATGTAATCCAAATAAGCCAATAAACTGACTTTTTTAGATGTTGTGAAAAGAGGTCTAAGCTCCCTTCTATTCTTCAAAATCACAGTAAAACTCCTTGTCAATTAACACTTGGGTCATTTGGGACTTTGGCTATTTTAGTTAGTTTTTTAATTTCTTTTTGACTATTTTGGTCAAGTTAAAAAAATTGTGTTTAGGATGATAATTGATTTTTTTAACTTGATTTGATGGTTGTAAGAGAAAAAAATAAAATGATTACGATTTGGATGTAATAGATATTTTAGCTTTTTTTTTTAAAAAAAAAATTGCTTTCAAATAGTTGCTTTTCAGAACATGAAAAATATTTATATTAAAAACAAACAGCATAATGAACAAGACCACAAAGGGCCATACAAACCATACAACAAAAGTAAAGGAAAAAAAAAAAAAAAAACTGCCAAAAAAACTAGTTACGATCTAGGGAAAACCACCAATCTTCTCAAATATGTAGTCTGCAAAGCAAGATCTGCTTGAAAACCCACCATCCCCATCGACGTCATCCCTATCGCTGCTACCCAACTCCACCACTGCTTCAGCCGTACTTCGGATATCGCCAGAAATTGGAGATGAGGATAAGATACACCCACAATGGTATGGGAAAAAACCCCAAATCTTAAACTCTAAGCTTCTTTAATTGCTTTATGATTTTTTTTCTTTTTTTAATATTGAGGGTTTGTCTGTCAACCTCCTAAAACAATATGTCCTTGTTTGGTTTGATTTTCGGAGATAAGTTTTCAAAAAATATTTTGGAAAGAGATTTTAGAAATTTTTGTAGTTTGTTTGGTTGTATATTTTGAAAATAATTTTGGAGTTTGAGAGTTTTGGAAGATTTGATATTTTGTTGTAATTGGGTAGATGTATGTGAGAGAAAAAATGATTGAAAAGGAGAGAGGAGATAGAAAAAGTGATTGATTGATGTGTAAGAGAGAGAAAGTAATTTTGGAAATTTTTTGAGAAAAATTACAAACGAAACAAAATTTCTAAAAAAATTTCCCAAAGCCAAACCAAATAGGTCCTATATTTTTTGTCTTTTTATCTTATTTAGGTCACATCATCTCTCTATCACGTTCTTAGGGGTGTGTAAGATGTGGTTCGGGCGGTTTGAAAGTAAAAATTATAAACACTACAACAAAAAACATATTTGGCGACCCAAAAATTGGTCGCCAAAAGTACAAATTTCGTCGCCAAAAGAATCGACGACAAGTTTACAATTGGTCGCCAAAGGCTTGTCACTAAAAGTATTGGCGACGAAATCAGAAATTGTCACCGTATGTAGACATTTAGCGACAAGCAAAATTGGTAGCCAAAAATCATATATTTTGTCGCGCTATAAAATTACAATTTGTCGCTAAAAGGTTAAAACTTGGATAGGCTATGTAGATTTAGCGACAAATAAATGCGCCGCCAAAAGTACTATTTAACGACAAAATTAATTTGGTCACTAAAAATCACGTTTTTAGCGACGAGTAAGTTTTGGTTGCTAAAAGCTCATGGAATAACCACTAACTTTTAGTGACAAAAACAATATGTTGTCGCCAAATATATTAACAGCGACCAAAATACCACCTGTCACTAAAAATTCACTACACAAATTTTGATTTTAATAATTTTCCTGTTCAAAATAATCCAAAACACCTGTTTTCCTGTGCACAATATATACATAAATGTAATGTAAATAATAATACACGTGCAAGACATTCATACTAATTCAAAATTAATAGATATAAAAAATCCCAATAAACATAAGTACAATTCTCTGACAATCTAAAACATGCATACGAAAGTACTTACAAACTACTAACATCAAACCCACAAATACATTACCAAATCCTATGTCAAAATATTTTCCAAAACACAAAACCAAATATTTTGATACTAAACATTTAATCCATAAATCATTTACCAAAATCCTATGTCAAAATATTTCCAAAAACACAAAAAATCAAATCTTCAGATGCAACCCGAACTATTTTCCACCATTGCCAATCTGTCACATGAAAAAGAAAAAACAATATTAGATTGAAAAAAAAAAAAAAAAAACCTCGATATGAATTTTCACAATTTTGATTTTAATTTTGTAACGAGAAGGCCAATCAGGTGCTGTTTGCTCATACAAGTTTGCTCGTACAAGTCTATTTAGGCTTGAACAAACTGCCCGTGCCAAGTTTCGGTGGTTTCAGTGGTCATTTTGTAATTTCGGCCCTCGAACGAGCCTTTTAAGTCTTGTGCTTTACATTTTTTCTTGTAATTTTCTAACCGGAAATCCAATCGAGGTCCCATTTGTTCCTACAAGTCTATTTAGGTTTCAACAAGCTGTCTGTGCCAACTTTTTGTGGTTTCGGTGGTCATTTCGCAATTTCGGCCCCCTAACGGGCCTTTTAAGTCTTGTGTTTTACAATTTTGCTTCTAATTTTTTAACCGGAGATCCAATAGAGGTCCCGTTTTTTCCTACTAGTCTATTTAGGCTTGAAAAGGCTATCCGTGCCAAGTTTCGGTGGTCATTTCAAAATTTCGACCGCCAAACGGGCCTTTTAAGTCTTGTGTTTTACATTTTTTCTTGTAATTTTCTAATCGGAAATCCAATCGAGGTCCCGTTTATTCCTACAAGTCTATCTAGGTTTGAACAAGCTGTCCGTGCCAAGTTTCGGTGGTCATTTTGCAATTTCGGCCCCCGAACGGGCCTTTTAAGTCTTGTGTTTTACAATTTTCCTTCTAATTTTCTAACCAGAGATCCAATAGAGGTCCCGTTTGTTCTTACAAGTCTATTTAGACTTGAAAAGGCTGTCCGTGCCAAGTTTCAGTGGTTTCGGTGGTCATTTTGAAATTTCGGCCCCCAAACGGGCCTTTTAAGTCTTGTGTTTTATATTTTTCCTTCTAATTTTTTAATCGGAGATCCAATCGAGGTCTTGTTTGTTTATACAAGTCTATTTAGGCTTGAACAAGCTATCCATGCCAAGTTTTGGTGGTTTCGGTGGTTATTTCGCAATTTCAGCTCCCGAACGGGCCTTTTAAGTCTTGTGTTTTATAATTTTTCTTCTAATTTTCTAACCGGATATCCAATCGAGGTGCCGTTTGTTCCTAAAATTCTATTTAGGCTTGAACAAGCTGTTTGTGCCAAGTTTCGGTGGTTTCGGTGGTATATTAATATATTAAGCACTAATGAAAAAGGACAGGCATCACATACCCTTCAATCAACTCCTCAAGTTGTGGCTGAGGCTCATTGTCTCTTAGCTCCTCAATTTTCTTTGATATTGAGTTAATTCTGTGAATTGCAACTCTGATTCTTGAGTGTAGGTCCTTCACAACAGCTCGAGTTTTATCAACCTTCTTGGAACTTTCTCCCTTCGATTCTAGTTGTCTAAAGAGTCTACATTTAAAGTCATACTCTTTTCTGACAAGCTCAGTAGCCTGAAATTTCAAAATTATTTCAGGGTATGTCAAAAATTAGGGGTCTCACATATAATAGAACATTTTCAAGCTACTTGATAACTGGAAAACTGAAGATAAAGCTCAAGTAACAGTTGTCATTCAATATAATCGCATCTACAGATATTGATTACATTGTTGGTGCATAATTGAACAAAAACATAAAATCGCAAATACAACTTCTTTGCTTTTCTTTTTTTATCAGCACAAATACAACTTATGTATACAGAAGGTACATATAAAATGCTTCATTTTCTAGTCATGGAAAAGCATTAAAGAAGGTAACATATAATATCAATGAAATTTCAAACTATTGAAACTTAAAAATAAAATTTAAAATAAAAAATATTTCATTAGTAGATTAAAATTTGACAGAATAAAATTAATCTTCTAGCACACCATATTTTCTTTTGATGGGACACCCTCCTAGCTGAAGGACAACAGTTTCTTCTAAACCCACACTTTCCTAGAAAATTAGCCTTTCCAGCAGTTTACTACTTTACCCAATACCCAATATACAGGTTCTTGTACAAGAGAAATTTCTTAAAACATTATAATGGCAATGGAAATTTCAACACACTACAAAGAGACAAACAGACATGAGCAAATGCTTCAAACATTGATGCATTATAATGTATTAGAATGTATGCTGAATTGCTGACATTTAGGCTATTTTGGGTACCTGGGATTGAGTCTCACAGTGAGACCAACTCAGAATGAAATTCATAATTGGGTTCATTTTATACTTTATAGCAATAGAAAATGACAACCATTGAACACCAAGACCAATTATGGACGAAACTCAACACCACTAGTGTGGCAATATTAAATCTAGGGCTGGGTTATCGGAAGTGTTATTTTGGGAGCTTCAATTTCCACACACAACTTTCTCTAAGTTCATACACCATTTTTCATTCAGAGGTTGATTTCCAAACAAAATTACATGGTACAGAAATAAACTTTAGAACGAAAACCAATAGTTCAAAAATCACCCTCTGAACCAAAGATACGACCGAATCATACAGGTTTCATTCAGAAGTTCATTTCTGTGCCATAAAGTTTTGTTCAAAAGTTGACATCCGAACCAAAAGAGTGTGTTAATTGAGATAATGTGGTGTGTGGAAATAGAAGCTCCCTGTTATTTCAAGTATACTCACGCCCATGACATTGCCACCAAACTCCACATGTTACTTGGTAAATCAATTATAAGCTGGAAGCCACTGCACGGAAACCCTATTTAGACATCATAGGATTCAAAGGTTGAGGTTGACTTAACTACCTAGTGAGTGTCAACATATAGACTATGCACCCTAAACTATAGTTTTGCTTTTAAATCTTCTCATGATGGAAATGATTTTTCGTTAGTTAGGATCACAAAATTTCAAGTGTAATAACGATTTCCCAAATAAAACACTAAAAATTGTAAAAATAGGAAGAAAAGACCATCAAAATGGCACTTACAACGATGTAGCAATACACATCATTTATCTTTGCTGTAGATACACAAAGTTGGGATATGGACCTGGGAAGTTAAAGACGCCTCTACAAGATAATTATTTTAAGGTGATGAACAAGGACATGGTGTTAGACACACACATTAGCATATATACACATACATATAGACTCATAGATAGAGTGCTGTCTGAAAATTGAAAATTATTTAAAATGCATTGTGAATTTGTGATCCAAGTGTGACAAACATTCGTCCATTGTGTTTTTGAGAAGTGTTAGTTTATGGACATGGCTCCTACTAAGAAGTGTTTGTGGTTCCTTAAGCCAAATCATTTTATTTTTTGTTGTCACTTTTATCCAAAAACCACACTCCCAGTTAACAAAAACTGCAATGCTTGTCTCAAAGTTCTGGCACGGTTTTTGGTACCAATATTGTTCCTAGTATAATAACCCTTCATATGACTTGCATATTAGCTGAAGGGAAACATCTGCAATCTAGTATAAGGAACTTGGAAATCATGCATAGGAATGAATAATTCTACTGATAATTAGTCAGTTCATAATATATTACAAATTAGTACAAACCAAAATTAAATGACACTCAAAAAATAAAAAATAAATAAATAAAATAAAGCAATTTTATTTACTTTATCCGCTTTTTATATTATGTGAACCTCAAGAATCGTTGGTTTTACAGGTGACACATATTGGTATCTGCCAATAACAGTGGGTTCTTCATACACCACACATGAGCATGGTGATCAAGCCTCAGAACACAAATCTGTAAAATTTGAAGGATGATTGCATCTTCATGTTCATAATGTAAGGTCATACAGCTTGAAACATAAAAGGGTTCCACTAAATGTTTGAAAGCACGCTGACTCAAGTGTTCAGTTAACTCAATTCAGTTTGACTTGAACAATGAGCAGAGTGGACAGGTGAAATTATAGAATTTATGAAAAAAAAATAATTCCATATATTTAGCTCCAACCTAGTTGAACAAATTAAGGTCTAGAAATTTTGAAGCGAAGTAGGAAAAACAGGACCCAATATTTTTTTTTTCCTCTTAAAATGAGCACATTTATAAGATGAGTAAAAGACAATTTTTAACAGAAGTATGTCCCGATAAAGCATCATGAAGATTCCTTATAAAGTAATCACGGTAATCTGATGGCAATGACATGAAAGTACCTCCCATCAAGTTGAATTCAGCCTGCAAAATGAACAGTCATTTACAACTAGTGAACGAGGATTTTTAAATATATATCATCTCATTTTGTACAATTGAAGTAAACATTGAAAAACGTGGAAGATGACAAACCTTATTGACACTGTGGCCCAACCTTTTGAGTTGATTTATCCTATTTCTAGCTTGAACATACGAGTTATATCTAAAACCAATATTACAGAGAGTGATTAACTCATGAAGTATTAACTACAAGATATAGACACTTGTAAACATTTTCACATAATGATAAACGAACTCTAGTAGATCCAAATTAATGAAAAATGGGAATAATGTGGAAAACGAATAGGTTATTAGCATTTTCTCATAACGCTGATTATAACAGATTCACATTATAACAAAATGTGTGACATTATTGGAGTAGGCACTTCTGTTTCTCCCTGATATGTCAACAAATAGCAGCCACAATACTAAAACCTCCCCTCTGTTGAATCCCTCACAGGGCATTTATATAAGGCTCCAAAAACATACATTCAAACTCCTTGTCATTGTCAAGAGTCCAAGACCGATCCATTATCACGACTCACGAGTACAATTTGAAAACTTCAAATTTAGACTAGACAAATTAAGGCCACTGCAAATCTTCACTCTCATCCATAATAAAAAGCCGCAATGCTCAAATCTACAAAATACTTGCACTTAAGTGCAAAGAAAATGCAAATGTTTTTTTATTTTTACTCCCCCCCCCCAAAAAAAATGCATTTTCATGCAAGTATTACTAAATCCTAATCATCAATTAAAAAGGAAGGTTTTAGTCCAATCTAATGAAAACTGAATGAAAAGCTGCGTAGAATTAGAAGAGTATCATGCATAAAATATATCCACAGAAGGACTGTTGAATCCCTCACAGGGCATTTATATAAGGCTCCAAAAGCATACATTCAAACTCCTTGTCATTGTCAAGAGTCCAAGACCGATTCATTATCACGACTCACGAGTACAATTTGAAAACTTCAAATTTAGGCTAGACAAATTAAGGCCACTGCAAATCTTCACTCTCATCCATAATAAAAAACTGCAGTGCTCAAATCTACAAAATACTTGCACTTAAGTGCAAAGAAAATGCAAATGTTTTTTTATTTTTACTCCCCCTCCTAAAAAAAAATGCATTTTCATGCAAGTATTACTAAATCCTAATCATCAATTAAAAAGGAAGGTTTTAGTCCAATCTAATGAAAACTGAATGAAAAGCTGCGTAGAATTAGAAGAGTATCATGCATAAAATATATCCACAGAAGGAATGGGAGTACTGAAAACCAGCATCAATACCTTAACAAAGGGGACGTGATGACTAGCCGACTTGATTGGACATGTTTACACAAATTATCAACCTGTTACAGTAGTACAAAAATTTCTACAACATTAGCCTCAAAATTTTGCTAAGGACTATATATGTAAGCAGTAAGATACTTATTATAAGTTTATCTTTAGCCAAATGAGTTTGTGTAATAACATAACATTGATTGTTTTCCCACTTGCTGCCAGCCAAGTGGAGTGAGCTGTGCATCAAAACATTCAGGAGACACGTATGCGTCATAGTTCTTATCTACTTCTACATTGTGAATTCCTTGTGCATGCCTCACTTGGATGTATGGTTTTATAAGACAACAATCACTTGGAAAGCATGAACAATGACTTGTCTAGCCTAAGTTCCTTGTCTTTGCAGCATTAAAATAAAATTCATAACTAAGCATGTACATTCAACACTTAAATACACAATTTTAGCTTTCAAATAAAATTCGGGTCTTTAAATGTTAAATTTAACAAATATCAATTTTGCAACTTTCGAATAACAAATTTAGCTTCTAATTGATGATTCCAGGAACTCACAAAATTGCTTCAGCACATAAATCTAATTTCCAATAACCATAGGCATTATGTTAACTTCTAAATAAGACAATAAATACAATTTCAGCAGTTATATGATCGGGACTCGAGAAAAAACGAGTAGGACTATGACCCAATGGAAGGTATATAACAATTCTAAGTCAAAGAGAAAAATGCATGAGGCAAACAAGCAAACAGCAGATGAAAAAAAAAATAAAGACAAAGATTGCAGTCCCAAAATTAGTCCCAAAAATCAGTCCCCAAATGCATAAGGCAAGCAAGAAAACAACAAATGAAAAAAAAAAAAATTGAAGAGAAAGATTGCAGTCCCAAAATCAGTCCCAAAATCTGTCTTCTATATGGATCGCAGTCCCAAAATCAGAATTTCAGAGAGAGAAGAGAAGAGGGTAGCGACCAAAGAGGTGGTCGCGATCAACGCTGTGAGAAAGGGAGATGAAAGGGAAGCACCGTTTGAGGGAATGCCGTCGGTGGCGCTCAGTCAGCGGTGCGAGAGAGCGAGAGGAAGAGAGAAGAAGAAGAAAAAGCGACAAGCTCTGTGCTGTGCTGTGACATGCCGAACAAGAGAATGAAATTGAAGACAAAGAAGAAAAAGAGAAGGAGGCGGAGGTGGTGTGAGAGAGTGAGAGGGAGAGGGAGAGAGAGAGAGAAGAAGAAGAAGACTACGCCTACATATATATATGAGCAGTGAGCTAAAGCCCAGTGAATAACAAATGCGTAAAGGGGTTAAGAATGAATGTCTTTTCAGTGATTAAAACAATCAATTGCATCTGTTGATCAATTATTCAATCAGTGGCTCATATTTCATACCATAACAGTCATTATATCAGTCATTCAGTCATATGTGGTACATTTATTAGCATAACAGTACAGTAAACAGTAGGTCTTGAAAGACCGAACAGTAAATGATGGCCATCAATCAGTAACAGTAGTGGTTCCAACAAGGGAACCGATAGAGATCTCTGTAACAGTATCAGTAAACAGTAGTTGCTAAGGATGCCACAATACAGTTCAGAATATAGGACATACATTCATTCAATTAACAGTATCAGTTCAGAAAGCAGTACAGTTCAATTGTTCAGAAGATAATCATTTTGAACATATCTTTACACAGTTGTTACTCACAGAGTTCTGGGCTACAGTAAAGCTAGAGCGCGTCCCCAGTCGCCAACCCTACACAGTTACGGATCGAACACACACTAAGCTACACAGTTGGGAAAGATAATAACTTAATCCCTAATTTGCCTCGGTGTGGTTCTACATCTATGTCCTCATTAAAATGCTTTAAACTAGGCCTAATAATGCCTAGGATGAGATGAGGATGCAAAGATGCACTTTAAAAACATTTTCAGAATTTTCAGAAAACAGGGGTCACGCTCGAGCGTAGGTTACTCTGCTCGAGTGGACATGCAGACAAAGGTTTCCGCTCGAGTGTAGACTTACCCGCTCGAGCGTTCTGTAAAACAGTCAAAAGTGCTGGATAGGTGAAAATCACGCTCGATTGGGCGCTCGACACCCGCTCGAGCATGAGGCACAATGTCCCGCTTGAGCGTAAATTATTTCACTCGAGCGGACTTCAAAACAGAACAAAATGCTGGGAGCACGATTTCCACGCTCGAGCGCCAGTCACCCCGCTCGAGAGTGAGTCCAAATTCTGGAAATTCTAGATTTGAACCTCAAGCTCAAAACCAAGTTTTAAACCATAAATTTTGATCCTCTTGGGCCAATTTTCCAGAAAACATCCCAAAACTCATACTTTAACATGATTCAAAGCTCAATTTGTAAAATAAAAGCCCAATGGTGCTTCAAACAACTCAATTCAAACCAATTTTCATGAATATGAAGAACATGAAAACATGCATGAATTTCAACCATTTCAAAGCTTCAATTTCATGCTCTAATGAGCCAATTCTTCCAAGGACAAGATGAAAACATGGATTTAACATAACTATGAGCATGCATGTGACAATTCTCCATGGAATCAACTCAAATTCAACAATTCAAACATGCATGCATGGAATGAGCTCCAATTCAACATTAATGAACCAATTCTTGACTTAGCTCTTTAAACTACCATGATCCATGAAACATAAGACTTAATTTAGCAATCAAGAAGATGAGTTCTTACCGTAGGTCTAAGATGCAAGATATACAAGCTCAAATATGCACTCAATCCTTCGATTTCCAAGCAAAAATTCAAGATGAAGCTAAGTTCCTCTACATCTCTCTCTCAGTCGGTTTTGTGTCTCTCAATGGCTGATGAATTGTGTTAAGGCTCACCTATGTGAATCAACTAAAGGCTCATGAAAGTCCACTAAGTGGCAAAATGACAATTAAGTCCAAGTTGTGCAATTTATCAATAATTAACCTAATTTAATCATACCAAATCACATTTTAACTAAATATGCCATAAAATCACATTAATTCTAAGGATCACAAATCATCAATCAATTTCAGATTCGGCCGCCGATAAGGCCTTCAATTCGCAATTTAAACACAAAGGCATGAACAGATAATCAAACAGTCAACAGATAGACATACAATTGAACAGATATACTTAATCAATTCAGTTCCAAATTTTAGTCAGTCAGTTCAGTACTTCAATCAATTCAGTTACCAATCATAATCGGTCTCAGTTTATCAGTAATCAGTGGTTAATCGGTAAACAGTGACGAGGGTTGTTACAGCAAGCAAGCAAAGAACAAATGAAAAAAAAAAATTTGAAGAGAAAGATTGCAGTCCCAAAATCTGTCTTCTATATGGATCGCAGTCCCAAAATCAGAATTTCAGAGAGAGAAGAGAAGAGGTAGCGACCAAAGAGGTGGTCGCGATTAACGCTGTGAGAAAGGGAGATGAAAGGGAAGCACCGTTTGAGGGAATGCCGTCGGTGGCGCTCAGTCAGCGGTGCGAGAGGAAGAGAGAAGAAGAAGAAGAAAAAACGGCAAGCTCTGTGCTGTGCTGTGCCATGCCGAACAAGAGAATGAAATTGAAGACAAAGAAGAAAAAGAGGAGGAGGCGGAGGCGGTGTGAGAGAGGGAGAGGGAGAAGGAGAGGGAGAGAGAGAGAGAGAGAGAGAAGAAGAAGAAGAAGAAGAAGAAGAAGAAGAAAAAGACATACCTCTGTGTCTTTGTGTGTTTTGTCGTGCCGCTTGAGGTAGTGAAGGGAGAAAAAGAGATGAACAATTTAGGTCAATTCTTTGTTTACTCACCTAAAAGGATCAGTCTACAGTTAAAATAATTTTTTTTAAAAAAAGGACAGATTCAAAACGATGTGGTTTTGACCTGTTAATTTATTGGCGACGAAATTCATTAGGTTGCCATAAATATTATTTACCTTTCCGCGACTAATTTATTTCTGTCGCCAAAAAGTTCCAATCGGCGACCAAAATTTTCGTTGCCATATATTAATTTGGTCGCGAAAACATTTTTAGCCCTCTCGCGCAGAAATTTATGTTGGCGCCAAACGTTTTGGCGACCAATAACCTCAACTTGTCGCTAATAGTTTATTTTTTGGCAACCAACTAGTATATTGTCGTCGATTATATACAATTGGCGACTAATTTCAATTTAGTTGCTAAAAAACGTCACCAAAAATGCTTTTTGTTGTAGTGAAACCAAATGACAAATTGATAGATAACCAAATCGCAGTTTGGGAAAGATTGACGGATTGAAAAATATTCTTAATCAAATTATCAAATATTTACATAATATACATAATACTAACTTGCATAATATTTTTCATATATATTACACAAACTAGTTTTACATGATAGTTTTTATATATAACTACTAATTTATAATAAATTTCACATTTAAAATTTTTTTCACTCATTTTTATTTTGATATTTTATTATAGGTCAAAAAAAAAATATATGTATTAACCATAGCGAAGCGGAAAGATTTCATCAAAAGCGAATTATAAATTTTAAAATTTAATTCATAGTTAATCGACAGAATGACACAGATTAATACAAATCAATTCCATTTTATTAGATTAAATAATATTTTACACAATTTTATAATTGCACATTTTTATAAAAAATAAAAAAATTATTAAAATAATCCGTTTTCAAACAACCCAATAAGTTGTCACATCCTCCTTTACATAAATTCTAGACATGTTCTGAATAGTGATCCCAATCTTTTGTTTTGAGGAAGGTAAATAGGATCCGAAACTTGCGCGGGATCAAAATAAATAAATGGTTGCCGACTCTGGCTCGAAAATGAAATTTACTTTTTTAAATTATAATTTATTAAATTATTTAAGATATTTATATTTTTAATATTTTTTTTAAGTTATGAACCAATTATTTCACTTGTCAATGGGTTTAGAAAAAAAAAAATTAAAAAATTGTCATGTATATCATTTTCGAAACTTGCGCGGGATCAAAATAAATAAATGGTTGCCGACTCTGGCTCGAAAATGAAATTTACTTTTTTAAATTATAATTTATTAAATTATTTAAGATATTTATATTTTTAATATATTTTTTTAAGTTATGAACCAATTATTTCACTTGTCAATGGGTTTAGAAAAAAAAAATTAAAAAATTGTCATGTATATCATTTTTCATAAATAAATAAAGAGTAAATTATAGTAAATCCCTTTAAATTATGATTTAGTTGTATTTTGTCTTCCAAAAATTTAAAACTCAATAAGTAACTACTTTAAAGTATTATCTTGTTATAGTTAACACATTTTGTTAGGACAATAATTTTCTTATTTAGTAATTTCGTTTGTGCTTTGTCACTAAAATAAGAGAAACAATGTAAATGAGATCATTAGATAAATGTATTATTAATCCTAAAATAATTAATAATAGATATTATTGGCCTAAAAAAAAAAGTGTTTCATAAGATTCACACATAACCTAATTGCATTTAAATTCCTAGTTGCGGTGACTCTAAGAATTTTCATAAATGGGGTCGCATCAAGTTCTATAATTTTTTATAAAAAAAATTAAACTAAATAATAGTTTTTGACTACAAGAAATTAAGATTTTAAAGACAAAATCACTTTTTAGGAACAAAATATTTTTGTCGCCAAAAGTGTTATTAGTTTACTTTTAGCGACAAAATTAAACATTTAGTAATGAATCCTTAACCTTTTGAGATGAAAAGTTTTGTTTCAAAAATAAACTTTTTTGGAATCAAATTATTTTTTCCCTAAAAGTACATTTATTAGGGATAAAAATTTGTCCCTAAAAGCCTATTTTTTGACTTTTCGAAACGACCTTTTAGCAATTATCCTTGTGACAGCTGAAATTAGTCTCTAATTTTTTTTTGCAACAAAATTTATACTTTTAGAAATTAAAAAAAAAAATGATCTCTAAAACTCTTATATGTTGTAGTGTTTGTTTGATTTTTTTGAGTTTGATTTTTTATTTTGTATTAATAAAAATTATGAATTGACTTAATAATTTATTAATAAAAGTAGTGATTTGTTATAAAAGTAGAAATTTCAAGTAGCATTATGTTAATTTTCGGAACTACATAGAGTAATTCATATTTTAAGCAAGCCTAAAAATGCATATTTGTAATTTATCTAAATATTTATAATCTGAATACACTCCTTACATATTTTAAAATGCTGATCTCTAAAACTCTTATATGTTGTAGTGTTTGTTTGATTTTTTTGAGTTTGATTTTTTATTTTGTATTAATAAAAATTATGAATTGACTTAATAATTTATTAATAAAAGTAGTGATTTGTTATAAAAGTAGAAATTTCAAGTAGCATTATGTTAATTTTCAGAACTACATAGAGTAATTCATATTTTAAGCAAGCCTAAAAATGCATATTTGTAATTTATCTAAATATTTATAATCTGAATACACTCTTACATATTTTAAAATGCTTTTATATATTTTAATTTATTTTTTTTAAATTAATGACAACTAACATTTATTTTTAATATTTTCTTAAAATTATTGTTAGTTAAGTGATAAGAATCTTAATCATCAAACATTAGGTTTATGGTTAAGTCTCACTTTTTTCTTTTATCTATTTTTTTGTTTGTTTGTTTGTTTTTTTTTTTTTTTTAAAAAAAATAGAAAGATGGACACTTAACAAATGGAGATACGATGTTTCAAGAAACAAAATTTTTTGTTTTAAATAGAAAAATGGACACTTAACAAAAGGAGATAAGATGTTGTAGGCCGCTAAGTGATTTGTTCACACTTGGCAAAAGGAGATAAGAAGCTTCAATACATTGAAATTTTTGTTTTAAATAGAAAAATGGGCACTTAGCAAAAGGAGATAAGAAATTTCAAAATACCAACTGACTTGTTCACTTTATATATAATTAGCAGTTGATGCATGCGATATATATATAATTAAAATAAGTAAAAATAAAATAAAATTTTACTACATAGGATGTATTAGGTGAATAATAGGGGTCGTATTTACGTTGTAATCATCAATCAGTATGAGTCAAACTTGGCTGCTATTACATTTTTGTCTTTGTTGGAAGGCGTTAGGATCCTCTAGAGTGATCCGCTAGAGTGATCTCCTAGAGTGAATGAGATGCATTTGACACGTGTCCCACTAATGGAATGAAAGGTTGAGATTAATCCTTACCAAAACGGTGTCGTTTTGGTGGGGGAAATTATAAAAAAAAAAAAACAAAAAAAAAGAAGGAAAAACATGAATAGAATGAGAAAGAAGCTTCAAACTGTATCATCATCATGGATTTTGATCTGTGAGATCTAAATAAATAAAAGGAAGATTAAATCGATTTGATAATAAGATTGATTCAGATCCGTATCATCATCATCAAAAGATTGAAGAAAAAATGTGAACAAAATGAGAAAGAGGCTTCAAATTGTATCATTATCATGGATTTTGATCTGTGAAATCTAAATAAATAAAAAAGAAGATTAAATTGATTCAATAATAAAATTGATTCAGATATGTATCCTCATCATCATCATCAAAAGATTGAAGAAAACCCGTGAACAAAATGAGAAAGATGCTTCAAAAGATTAAATCGATTCGTCGATAATAAGATTGATTCAGATTTGTATCATCATCATCAAAAGATTGATCCAGATATGTATTTCTATATGCATATATGTATATTTACAGGCCCTGCGAAGAAGATTAAATCGATTTGATAATAAAATTGATTCAGATCTTGATCATCATCGTCATCAAAAGATTGATTCATATATGCATATATGTATATTTATAGACCCCATAGTGCGAGCACCAAAGATTGATTCAGATCTGTATCATCATCATCAAAATCAAAATGAGCAACAAAATTAGCAGATCCGATCAATGGACATGGAGATCGGCGGAGGAGATCGGTAACAGAAGGTCTTCCTTGGCTGACTTGAACAAGGGTTGTTCATCATCATCATCATCAAGGGCTAATTTGCGAAGCACTAGTGTATAGATCAAGAACAAGAACCACTCACTATTCACTTGAATCAAAAGATTTCTAAAATGAAGTAGAGTCTCAACTCAAAATCAAAGCTCTGTCCCTTCTCTTGCTCTGGTCTCTTCTCTCTCTCTCAAACTTTTCCATGAACTAGTGAAAGAGAACCCAGAAAGTTGATTTCTGTTTACTGTTTTCTATCTAGATAGAATTTTCTAAGATATTTTTTTTTGTATATATTTTCTATCTAGATAAAATTTTCTCTCTTCTTTAATTAGTAGTTTATTTTTATGCATAATACACAACTTGCACCTTCTCTTCTTCCTATTGTCTTTAATATGTCACCTAATCATATATCATATGTAATATAAGTAAAGTAGTGCCTTTTATTGTCATGCTCTAGAATTATGTCATGTGTCAAGCTCATTTGTTGTTATGTGTCATTTTATTATTTATTTATTTAATTTTATCTATTATCTCTCTCTTTGTTATCTTTTTGTTTTTCTTCATTGTTTTTTCCATATTTTTATTTAATGAGAGTGAGAAAAATGAATAATCTCTCTCATATGGGAGATGAATGATCTTTCATTAGTGCCTTTTATTGGCACACTTTAGAATTATGCCATGTGTCAAGCTCATTTGTTGCCATGTGTTGTTTTGTTATTTATTTATTTATTTTATCTATTATCTCTATCTTTGTTGTTGTTGTTGTTGTTTTTTTTTTTTTTTTTTTTTTTTTTTTTTTTTTTTTTTTTTTTTTTTTTTTTTTTTTTTTTTTTTTCTTTTCTTTCATTGTTTTTCTTCATATTTTCATTTAATGAGAGTGGAAAAAAAAATAGTCTCTCTCATATAGGAGATGAATGATCTTTCATTCTCTCTTATATAATATGTTACACACATTTGACATTTCTCAACTATAATTCTCTCCGTAGTTGCAACTATTTTGATGAATAAAAGTGCAAGTGATGATGAAGTTCATGTGAGTCCTAAAAGCAGGAGAGACCCTTTGGAGCCTTGCTTTGCTCTCAATAAAGGGAAACAAAGAAGCTAAGTAGAGGAACTTTAAAGGCGTAACGTAGATAAAAGGAATTCTACTATCAAGGCAGGAAAGAGACAAGCCACATCCTACAGGTAAGGTCTCTTTCTATCCTTCCTGGTGTGCTCCCCGTAAAAAAGGAAGACTGGCTTTTCTATTCTGTTGGACTTTCGTAACAACCCCAATCTATGATTAGCCTATAATCCTTGATTAAGAATGCTTAATGAGTAATAAAGAGGAAATTCTGAGTTAATTGCATGTGTATTGTGTTATTTGTGTTTATGTCTGTCCATAGTAGGAATATCTGTTTGACTTTTTGTTTCAATACGTGAATTGAAGGCCTTATCGGCCACTAAATACGAAATTGCCTAGGTATACGTGTTATTTGGGATTTTTAGAATTTTGTAGTAACTTTAATTAGAATTCGATTCGGAATCAAATAATCAGAATAAAATAATGCCAATTGATTTGTCTTAAGTTAAGCTTAATTAATCTCCACTAATTACCCTATATAAGGCCAAAACAACTCTAGAACTCTCATATATCCACTTCATCCTCATTCCTTGAGCTAGGAAATGTGAGAGAAAGAGAGATCAAAGGAAGAGATTGAATTCAAGAATATAAAAGGAGAATTGCTAAAGATTGATAAAGAATTGGGAGGAATTGGAGATAGTTATTCAAGCCTAGCTAGAATCTATGAGAATTGTGGACTTTAGGTAAGAATTAATTCACAACCTATGAGTTTAAGTTAATTTACATGTGAATTCAAAGAAATTTGAAGTTCAAATGTAGGAATTGAGGTTAGATGGTAGAATTGAAAATGATCGATCCATGCATGCTCATTTCATCATGTTTTGAAGTTGTTTCTAAAGAATTCACACATGCATATGCCAATCTTAGCTTTGTTTTGAGTATCCATCAGGTTTTTACATCATTTTATCTCATTTGATCATGATTTGGGGGATTTGAATTCAAAAGATTACATGCATGAGTAATATACGAAGTTTCAAGCTTGGTTTTGAACAATTGACTTGCTTCTAGGCTTTGATTTTGCGAAATGATCTTCAATTTATGAGGTTTTACAGGTTTACAAATGTTTTCCTAGGCTTTGGCCCAAAAGAAAGTGTTTTGATGCATTACAATTGTGTTTTGAAGCTTGGAGAGCAATCTGGAAACTCCAAAATTTGGCACGATCGCTCGAGCGACGGTTCCTTCACTCGAGCGTAAAATTCGAGCTTTCAGAAGTTTTACAAAGTTTAGGAATTGGCTCGAGTGACCACCTTTTGTTTTGAACCTTGGCTCAAGTGACCAAAAGTTGGCTTGAGCATGAAAATTAAGTATCTAGTATTTTTGCAGATTGCTCAAGCAACAAAAATTGCGCTCAAGTGAACTGCCCTATATTTCAAAACTTGGGTAAGTGTTCTAAAGTGCATTTTTGCATCTTCATTGCATCTAAGGCATTCCTTGGCCATGATTAAGCTACAATAATGAGGATAAGAGATAGAAGCACACCAAGAAAGAATAATGATAAGTTAAGCACCTTTGGGATGTGTGTTCAAGTGTATCTATCATGTGTTTATAAGTCACGTGTTAACACCTGCCTGATCGATCTGTTTTGTGCAAGTGATCTGTTCCACCTCTAGAGCCATCTGTGAGTAACGACCCTGTAAAGCTATATTTGAATTTAAGTATTTTTTGAACAATGTGATATGATCTATTTTTTGAAATGCTATTTGTTAATCATGAATGATTGTCCAGTTTTCTGAAATGTATTCATGGCATCCTTAGCATGAAGTGTTCATGTGGTCTATACCCGGGGGTAACAATATCGAGATCTATGTTCATGTGACCCTCACCCGGGGGTAACAATACCGTGGCTTATCTTTTTGTGGCACTTGCCTGGGGGTAACAATACCATGACTATATGTGCACAAAGATGTTGACCTATATGGTCGTCGGTACCGATTATGGTCTTAATGACCACCTACTTTGCATGTGGATCTTTATGACCAAGTGATTTGTAGCTAATGGATATACTACATATAACTGGTTATGAAATCTGTATAAGTATGTGAATCTGAATCTGTTTCTGATATAAACTCTGATTTCTGAATCTGTGATGGACATCATTCATAAAGACCTTTACTCTGTTGTTATTCATTGAGCTCTAGCTCATTGTATTATTTCTGTATGTAAGTTATCAGGTGCGGAACCAAGCTTAAGATGTTGTTTGGAGTTCTGTCTTCTCAAGCCAACCAATGTGCTTCCTGAGGAGGTTCCCAAATGGTTCAAGTGGTTAAGTTTTGTGCACGTAATGTTTGTTTTTTTCTTTTCTTTTCTTCTGCTTGGACAAGACTTTTGTTTATCTATGTGTAAGGGTGACGTAAGACAATGATATGTATATATATATATGGCGTCACTATTTATATGTGAATATAAGTTTGAAATTTCTTGTCCCATATATGCCTGCACAGCTCTAGAGGCCTTCAGTAATCTTAGGATTATTGGCTGGTTACGATGCTAAACCTATTGGGACGGGTTTGGGCCATGATAGAGTGGTATCAAAGCATGTATTATACCGTATACACGAGTCCATATGAGCTACAAGATGTCCTAGAAAAAAATTAAGGACATTGCATCAGCATGTGTAAGTGTGTGTATGATAATCATGTGAACATATCTGAGCAAAATGACTATGTGAACATGTGTAACATGAAATGAATGAAACTGAACGCTATGAACATTGTGAAAAGATTTGTGTGTCTATGTTTATTATCGTTTTGTTTACATATAGCAATGAAAAGAACAAGAAGTGATGATGTATCTGAATCATCAGATGCGCGGATGGATTGAATGAAACGAATGTTAGAAGCTTTAACGGAGTCCATGAGACAACAACAAAGGCAACAATCACTACCTCTTTCGCTTTCTCCATTGCAAGTGGAACCAGTTAATAATGACATTATTAGGTTGACTAAAAAATTTAACAAGATGAAGCCACTGACCTTTCTGGGTGGTATTGAGCCATTGAAAGCTAAAACCTAGATGTTAGAAACTGAAAAATTATTTGAAGTCTTCCCATGTGCTGAAATTCAAAAAGTTTTATTAGCTACTTACATTTTGAAGGAGGAAGCTCGGCGTTGGTGGATGTTGACCCAAGATAGTAATGGAGCCATGACATGGAATTAGTTTAAAGAGATCTTTTATGAGAAATATTTCCCTTAGTGCTTTCGAGACAAAAAAGTATTAGAGTTTGAACAACTTAAGCAAGGCAACATGTTTGCTATTGAGTATGAAGCTGAGTTCACCAAATTAGGTCGATTTTCTCCTCACATGGTAGACACAAATTACAAGAAAGCCCAAAAATTTGAAGGAGGCCTCAACCTAGATGTGTTTGATCAAGTCGGCATGTTAAAATTGCCTAAGTATGCGGATGTGCTTGACCGAGCCTTAATGACAGAAGCCAACTTACTAGCAATGAAACAGACTAAAGCTCTGACAAATGAATGAAAAGGCAAAAGACCTGGGTTCAATTTAAAAAAAGGGCCGCTCATGTTCTATGAACAAGAAGCAAAATACGGGATCTACTAGCAATTCAAGTCAAAGTAGTGGATCTGCACCTATTTGTTTTGAATGTGGAAGAAGACATGAAGGCGCCTGTTACCATGCAACTGGTGCTTGTTTTCCGTGTGGCAAAATTGGCCACATGGTAAAAGACTGCCCACTCATAGCTGAAGGTGCCAACCGGTTTAGCCGGATCTGTTTCTGTACCGCGAAAAAATACAAGAACCAATAATGGAAAATGGTAAAGTAGAGAACATCCATATAGTCAATGAATTTCCTGATGTGTTTCCAAATGAACTACTCGGTGACTTGATTGATACGGAAATTGAATTTACCATTGAGGTACCACCTGTAACACAACCAATTTCCAAAACCCCATATCGAATGTCAACCACCGAACTGCAAGAATTGAAAGTCCAACTTCATGAGTTATTAGATAAGAAATTTATCTGGCCGAGCACTCCACTTTGGGGTGCTTGAGTGTTGTTTGTTAAGAAGAAAGATGGGACTTTAAGGCTATGTATAGATTATCAAGAATTAAACAAAGTAATTGTGAAGAACAAATATCCACTGCCCCGAATAGATGATTTTTCTGATCAACTCCTGGGAGCTCAAGTATTTTCTAAAATAGACCTTAGGTCCGGGTATTACCAGTTGAAAGTTAAGGCAGAAGACATACAGAAAGCTGCATTCCGAACTAGATATGGGCACTATGAATTTTTGGTAGTGCCGTTTGGGGTAACCAATACACCAGCCGCTTTCATGGACCTAATGAATAGAGTTTTCAAACAATTTCTTGATGAGTTTGTTGTTGTGTTTATTGACGATATTTTGGTTTACTCTAAAAACAGGGAAGAACATAAAAATCATTTGAGAATGGTGCTATAGACTCTGAGAGAAAAGAAATTGTATGCAAAGCTGTTCAAATGTGAATTCTGGCTTGACAGTATCATATTTCTGGGGGATGTAATCAACAAGGATGGCATATCAGTTGATAGACAGAAAATTGAAGCCATTGTGACCTTGCCAAGACTAACTAATGTATCAGAAATTAAAAGTTTTCTGGGGCTCGCCGGTTATTATCGTCAATTTGTAAAAGATTTTTCCAAACTTGCTATGTCACTCACACATGACACAGAAAATGTACCATTTGATTGGAATGATCAGAAGGAGTCAGCCTTTCAAGAGTTGAAGACCAGATTGATAACAGCACCAATTTTGACTGTACCCAATGGTACAAATGGGTTCCAAATCTATAGTGATGCTTCTTATAAGGGTTTGGGATGTATGCTAATGCAAAATGGTAAGGTGATTGCTTATGCTTCTCGGCAACTCCGCCCACATGAAAAGAACTATCCGACTCATGATCTTGAACTTGTAGCCTTGGTTTTTGCTTTGAAAATCTGATCCATTATCTGTACGGAACAACTTGTGAAGTGTATACAGATCATAAAATCCTAAAATATTTCTTCACCCAGAAAGAACTAAATATGAGACAAAGAAGATGGCTCGAACTGATAAAAGACTATGACTTGCAAATTCTGTATCATCCAAAAAAGGCCAATATAGTAGTAGATGCTTTGAGCCAAAAATCCATTGGGAATTTGGCATGTTTGCTCACTGTTCAAAAAGAGTTATTGTATGATCTAGAAAGGAATGAAATTGAGATTTTCTTATGAGAACAAGGTGGAGCCTTAGCTATTATTTCTGTACAGCCGGCTATTATTTAAGAAGTTAAAGAAAAACAGTTCGAAGATGAGTTCTTGAAAAAGATTGTGGATAAAATTGATTCTAAACCGAGATTGGGATTTGTGTTAAAAATGTGTTGGAATTCCAGGGTAGACTTTGTGTACCGAAACCATTCTAAATTAAGAAAACATATTATGACCGAAGCTCACAATTCTAAATTTACTATGCATCTGGGGAACACAAAAATGTACAAAGATTTGAAGCAAAATTTTTGGTGGCTTGGTATGAAGAAGTGTATTGCTGACTATGTAGCCAAGTGTTTGTACTGCCAACAAATGAAAGCCAAACATCAACGATCTGCTGGATTGCTTCAGCTGCTTCCAATACTAGAGTGGAAATTGGAGCATATCACGATGGACTTTATTGTTGCACTGCCTCACTCTTTTGGGTAGTTATTGATCGTTTAACTAAGTCCGCTCATTTTTTGGCTATCAAAACTTTTTACAATGTGGACAAATTGGCTAACATTTACATTGATGAGATTATGAGACTACACGGTGTGCCAATGTCTATTGTATTTGACAGAGACTCAAAATTCACTTCAAGATTCTAGCAAAGTTTGCAACAAGCATTGGGAGCTGAATTGAGACTGACCAGTGCTTATCACCTACAGATAGATGACGAATCTGAATGAACCATTCGAACTTTAAAAGACATATTGAGAATGTGTGTGTGAGATTTCCAAGGGAATTGGGAGACGTACTTGCCTCTGGCTGAGTTTGTGTATAATAATAGCTATCATTCGAGTATTAGGATAGCTCCTTATGATGTTTTGTATAGTAAAAAATCTCAATCTCTGATTTGTTAGGCCGAAGTAGAAGACATGCTGTTATTGGAACCGAAACTGGTACAAGAGACGACTGAAAATGTGAAACTGATACAATAACAATTAAAAACCGCTCAAAATCATCAAAAAAGTTATGCGGATGTCTGAAGAAGAGATAGAGAATATGAAGTCGGTGATCATGTGTTTATTAAAGTGACTCCGATGAAAGGCCAGACACGGTTTGGAGTTAAAGGCAAATTGGTACCACGATACATTGGATCGTATGATATTATCGAGAAAATTAATCTAGTAACATATTAAGTGGCTTTACCTCAAGTTATGGAGAATATGTACAATGTCTTTCATGTCTTAATGCTTCAGGATTATTTAAGAGACCTGCTACATGTGATTGAACCAACTCATGTGCTTTTGAAAGATGATTTTACTTATGAAGAGCGGCTGATCCAAATTGTGAACCGAAGGATCAAAAGATTGAGAAACAAAGAAATCCCGTTGGTGCAAGTTGACTGGCAAAATCATAGAGGGATGTATGCGACGTAGGAAACCGAAGAAGACATGATGAAGAGATATCTTGATTTGTTTCCATTGGACATAGCGTTCTTCCGTAATGAAGGTAATTCAAGTTTGGAGGACCAAATTCTTTAAAGGGAGAGACTGTAACAATCCTGATCTATGATTAACCTATAATCCTTGATTAAGAATGCTGAATGAGTAATTAAGATAAAATTCTGAGTTAATTGCAAGTGTATTGTGTTATTTGTGTTTATATCTGTCCAAAGTAAGAATATTTGTTTGACTTTCTGTTTCGATACGTGAATTGAAGGCCTTATCGGCCATAGAACATGAAATTGCCTAGGTATACGTGTTATTTGTGATTTTTAGAATTTTATAGTAAGTTTAATTAGAATAAAATAATGTCAATTGATTTGTCTTAAGTTAAGCTTAATTAAGCTCTAGAAATTAGCCTATATAAGACCAATACAACTCTAGAACTCTCTCACACATCCGCTTCATCCTCATTCGTTAAGCTAGGAAATATGAGAGAGAGAGAGAGAGAGAGAGACCAATGGAAGAGATTGAATTCACAGAGATAAAGGAAGAATTGGTAAAGATTGATAAAGAATTTGAAGGAATTAGAGATAGTTATTCAAGCCTAGCTAGAATCTGAAAGAATTTTGGACTTTAGGCAAGAATTAATTCACGCACTATGAGTTTAAGTTAATTTACATGTGAATTCAAAAAAATTTGAAGATCCAATGCAGGAATTAAGTTCAGATATTAGAATTCAACATGATCTATGCATGCATGCTCATTTCATCATGTTTTGAAGTTGCTTCTAAAGAATTCACACATGCATGTGCCAATCTTAGCTTTGTTTTGAGTATCCATTTGGTTTTTACATCATTTTATCTCATTTGATCATGATTTGGGGGATTTGAATTCATAAGATTACATGCATGAGTATTATACAAAGTTTCAAGATTGGTTTTGAACAATTGACTTGATTCTGGGCTTTTGATTTTGCGAAATGATCTTTAATTCATGAGGTTTTACAAGTTTACAAATGTTTTCTAAATTTTTGGCCCAAAAGAAAGAGTTTTGATGCATTAGAATTGCGTTTTGAAGCTTGGGGAGCAATTTGGAAATTTCAGAATTCGGCATAATCGCTCAAGTGACAGTTTCTTCACTTGAGCGTAA
This sequence comes from Camellia sinensis, assembly GCF_004153795.1. Lineage (NCBI taxonomy): Eukaryota > Viridiplantae > Streptophyta > Magnoliopsida > Ericales > Theaceae > Camellia > Camellia sinensis. Next base: position 3,127,966 of record NW_021025011.1, on the reverse strand, counting down.
AATTTGAGCTTTCAGAAGTTTTGCAAAGTTTAGAGGTTGGCTTATGCGACAAAAGTTGCACTCTAGTGACCACCCTTTGTTTTGAACCTTGGCTTGAGCATGAAAATAGAGCATCTAATACTTTTGCAGACTTTGCAGACCACTCGAGCGATAGAAATTGCGCTCGAGCGAACTGCCTTGTTTTTCAAAATTTGGTTATGTGTGCCAAAGTGCATTTTTGCATCTTTATTGCATCTAAGGCATTCCTAGGCTATGATTAAGCTACAATAACGATGATAAGAGATAAAAACACACCAAGAAAGAAGAATGATAAGTTCAGCACCTTTGGGACATGTGTTCAAGTGTATTTGTCATGTGTTTGTAGGTCACGTGTTAACACCTAACTAATCGATCAATTTTGTGCAAGTGATTTGTTCCATATCTGGAGCCATTTGTGGGTAACGACTCTGTAAAGCTATGTTTGAAATTTTAAGTATTTTCTAAACAATGTGATATGATTTGTTTTCTAAAATGCTATTTGTGAATCATGAATGATTGTCCAATTTTCTAAAATGTATTCGTGGCATTCTTAGCTTTAAGTGTTCATGTAGCCCTTACCTAGGGGTAACAATACTGAGGTCTATGTTCATGTGGCCCTTACCTGGGGGTAACAATACTGAGGTCTATGTTCACGTGGTCCTCGTCGGGGATAACAATACCGTGGCCTATGTTCATGTGGCGCTGGTATATGTGCACAAAGATGTTGACCTATATGGTCATCGGTACCGACTATAGTCTTAATGGCCACCTACTTTGCACGTAAGTCTTTATGACCAAGTGATCTATAGCTACTGGATGTTCCACATATAACTGCTTATGAAATCAGTATAAGTATGTGAATCTGAATCTGTTTCTGATATGAACTCTAATATCTGAATCTGTGATGGACATCATTCATAAAAACCTTTACTCTGTTGTTATTCACTAGGCTCTAACTCACTATATTATTTATGTATATAGGTGATTAGGTGCGAGACCAAGCTTAAGCTATTGCCTGGAGTTCTGTCTTGTCAAGCCAACCAATGTGCCTCCTGAGGAGGTTCCCAAGTGGTTCAATTGATTAAGTTTTGTGCACGTAATGTTTGTTTTTATCTTTCCTTTTCTTTTGCTTGGACAAGACTTTTGTTTATCTATGTGTAAGGGTGACATAATACAATGATATATATATATATATATGACGTCTCTATTTATGTCTGAATATAAGTTTTAAATTTCGTGTCCCATATACGTCTACACAGCTCTATGGACATTGAATTTTATATATTTGCTTCCGTTCACCTTTATTTCGTTAATCCGTTTCAGAGGCCTTCGGTAATCTAAGGATTACTGGTCAATTACGATGCTAAACCTATTGAGACAGGTTTGGGTCGTGACAACCTTGGATGGCATACTCAGCTAATCCTAATCAACTCCCTTTCGATATGTCCATGGCCTCTCTTGCAGCTCTTCGCGGGCCACGTAACTTTCCCTCATAAACAGACTTGAACGCCTTATTTGATCGTGGCCAGTCACGACCTATTGCGACGTGACCTCCACTCCAATGAATCGCGAGCATGAGCCCATTAGTCATAACCATGACAAACCCAAGACAGCAAAACCTGGGCTGCTGTTCGAAAGCCAAGCCCAAGCACCCTAAAGTCCTAAACTTCCCATAAAAGGTCAAAGTCAATCGGGACATCCACATGTCCCAATCAAAATAAAATAGGTTGGGTTTTTGGACTCGGGCCACTACATCCACGCACTAAATTTTTCTATCCATAAGGACATGCCTAGACGAAATGACAAAAATACCCATGTACATATATTTATTGTTTCCAAACCAAAAACTTCAGTAGCTCCCTCGTCTCTCTCCCCTCATGTCTTTTTACTCTCTCTTCCTTTGTGTTCTTTTAGGGTTTCGATCGGACATCTTCGCTGGCTGATATCTCTCTCTCTCTCTCCTCCTATCTTTTCACTCTCTCTTCCTTTGTGTTCTTTTAGGGTTTCGATCGGACATCTTCTCGGGCTGATAGCAGAGAAAAATAACAGCCATGGCGATTCAACACCTCCTAGCCCTAGCTCGCCACTCTCAATCCTTATCCCTCCTATTCCGATCCTTCTATTCTTTCTCCATTTCCCCCCTCAAATTGCCACCACATCTTTTATTCTTCTTAATTTTCGTCGTTGAACCAGCAACAAGGAGATACACAGATGGTGATTCAGAGACAAGAACACTTCTGGATAAGTTTCGCAGCTTCAACAATGGAGGCCTCTTCGATCTCGACCATCATCTCCTTAACCGCATCACCGAAAGCTTCGTCAAAGCTATTGGGGTCTCTCTCTCTCTCTCTCTCATCTGCATCTCTTCCATCATTGCCATCATTAGAGCTCCGATGTTGCTACTAGATCCACATCCTGATCGCTTTTCAGATCCAGATCCATGTCTCTCTATCATTGGCTTGCTTGGACTATTGTTCTCTTCATATTTATTTGTTTGGTAGTGGTGGTGGTGGCGGTGGTGTTCTCTTCAAATTCATTTGCTGATGCCATCGTCATTGATTATGATGACGATGACGACACCTCTTCCAAGCCTCCCTCTGTTTCCTCCTTTCATCACTCTAGTCATGAGGTGTGGTGAATAATTTGAAAATCTATGTTTCAATTTGTGCTAGGGTTTCTCATAATTAATTTCTAATGAGATTGTGCTTTGAATCTTGGACACATAGAGCATATAAAGAGATTTTTTTATTTTTGAGTTTTTAGAGAGTGAGTGAGAGAGAAAGTTAAGGTGAATTTTCTCCAAAAATTGAGGAATACAAAGAGTATAAGGCTTTCATTTTTTTCCCCAGAAATTGAGGAATAGGACAAATCCACCTCAAATCTGTTCAAAAACGATAGATCCACGTCCAATCTATTTATGAGGGCTTCATTCAACAAAATCTTTATTTATTTTTTAGTTTTTGATGTTGATGTTGATGTTGATGTTGACGTTGATGATGATGATGATGACCAAATAGAAATTTTTTTTTTTTTTGCCTAGATCTGTTTGCTTGTTTGTTTGTTTGTTTGTGTTTTTTTTTTTTTTTTGGTTTCTTTGCTCAGATCTTGTAACAACCCTCATCACTGATCACTGATTAACCATTGATTACTGATACTGTCACTGATTACTACTAAATTGAGACTGACTGAATTCCGAAACTGATCGATCGACAGTATTTGTTTAAATACATGTCTATCTGTTTGACTGTTGAACTATCTATTCATGTTTTAATGTTTAAATTGCGAATTGAAGGCCTCATTGGCGGCCGAACAGGAAATCGATTAGTATTTCATGATCATCATAATTAATGTGATTTTATGGTGTATTTATTTGAAAATTGATTAGGTATGATTGAATTAGATATGATTATGCTCCTGTTAAAGAGTGAAAGCTACTGTTATGTTAGGCATTATCACTGTTGCCGTATGTTAATTCGAGTTTGGAGGACCAAACTCTTTTTAAGGAGGGGAGAATGTAACAACCCTTATCACTGATCACTGATTGACCATTGATTACTGATATTGTCACTGATTACTACTAAATTGAGACTGACTGAATTCCGAAACTGATCGATCGACAGTATTTGTTTAAATACATGTCTATCTGTTTGACTGTTGAACTATCTATTCATGTTTTAATGTTTAAATTGCGAATTGAAGGCCTCATCGGCGGCCGAACCGGAAATCGATTAGTATTTCATGATCATCATAATTAATGTGATTTTATGGTGTATTTATTTGAAAATTGATTAGGTATGATTGAATTAGATTAAATATTGATGGAATGCAAGTTTTGGATACCATTAGACCACTTAGTGGCCATTATCTATGCACTCTTGAGCCTTATACATTGAATCAAAACACTTTTGCTCAGCTCATTTTGAGCACACCACCGACTAGAGAGGGAGATTAGGGAGTGAGAGTGTCTTCATCTCTTTTTGCTTGATCTTGCTTGGATTGAGAGGATTGAAGTATTGATTTCATAATTGAGCTTCTAGGCTTGAACTACAAGACCTAAGGTAGAATAACTACTCTCTTGTTCTTGAATATTAAGTGATTCATGCATGGTTCATGTCTAATTGAGGAGCTAAGTCATAATTTAGTTCTAACATGTTGAATTGAAGCTCATTCCATGCATGCATGTTTGTATTGTAGATGTTTGAGTTGTTTTCATGGCAAAATGTTACATGCATGTTCACAATTATGTTTAAGACCATGAACTCATCATGTTTTGAAAAGAATTGGCTCTTTTGGGCTAGTATTGGAAGCTTTGAATTGGTTTGAATTCATGCATGTTCTCCATGTTCAAGAAATTGGTTTGAAATTGGGTTTGAATTAAACACCCTTGGGCTTTGATTTCTCAAATTGAGTTTTGAGTCATGTTTAACTATGAGTTTATAAGTGTTTTCTGGAAATTTAGCCCAAGAGGATCGGTTTTGATGCATTTAAACTTGAGTTTGAGCTTGGAGGTGCAATCTGGGTTTTCCAAATTTTGCACTCCCACTCGAGCAGGGAAATGGGCGCTCGAGCGGAGAATCTGAGCATCTAGTATTTCTCTGCACTATTTTACAGTCCGCTCGAGCGGAGGATTGGGCGCTCGAGCGGAGTCGTGTGTCTCAAGCTCGAGTGGGCGTCGAGCGGAGATTTCACCCATCCAGTACTTTTACAGTATGCTCGAGCGGAAGATTTGTACGCTCGAGCATGTACCTTTGTTGCATGTCCGCTCGAGCGGGGAAACCTGCGCTCGAGCGGGACTCTGTTTTCTGAAAATTCTGAAACTGTTTTCTGATCACAGTTTAAGACATCTTATTGAGGATATAGATGTAGAACACACCGAGGCAATTAGGGGTTAAGTTATTATCTTTCCCAACTGTGTAGCTTAGTGTGTGTTCGATCTGTTGACTGTGTAGGGTTGACTTCCGAGGAGACGCTCTAGCTTACTATAGCCCAGAACTCTGTGAGTAACATTTGTGTAAAGATATGTTCAAAATGATTATCTTCTGAACAATTAAACTGAACTGTTTCTGAACTGTTATTGTTAACTGAATGAATGAATGTATGACCTATATTCTGAACTGTATTGTGGCATCCTTAGCAACTACTGCTTACTGTTACTGTTACAGAGATCTCTGTCGGTTCCCATGTTGGAACCACTACTGTTTACTGATATGATGGCCATCATTCACTGTTTGGTCTATTAAGACCCGGTCTATTAAGACCTACTGTACTGTTTAGCTACTGGATGTACCACATATGACTGTTATAATCTATGAAACTTGGAGCAAAGTGCTGCACGGAACTAAGTGCTACAGAGTGAGCCACCTCTAGAGTCTGTGCGAGACACCTCTTGAGTCCATAAGAACTGTACTGTTTTCTGAAATGCTACTGTTACTGTTACTGTTACTGCTACTGCTACTGTACTGCTACTGTTACTGCTACTGTACTGCTACAGTACTGTTACTATATTGTTACCGTTACTGCTATTGTACTGACACTGCTACTAGTACTGCTAACGGATATGCCACGTACGATTACTATGATTTCTAAATGACTGTTACGGCATCAATATGAGCCACAAACTGACTCACCGATATACTGAATCAATGAACTGTTTTAAATATTGAAAAGACATTCATCCTAAACCTCTTTACGTATTATGTTATTCACTGGGCTTTAGCTCATTGCTCATATATATATGTAGGTGTTCTGGCACCGGACTGCTGCTAGGAGCGTTAGGCAAGCTTTTGTTTTGTCAGCCAACCACTATGCCTCACTGTGAGGTTCTAAGTCGTTCAAGCTTCGGCTTTGGGGTGTTTTAATATTCCCCGTCTGTCCCTGTAACTGTTTTGCTTACTGTATAGACTGTATAGACTGTTACTGTACTGTTTAATAGGGATTAGATCCCTATTCTGAATGATTGTACATGTATGTGTAGACTGTCACAGCTCATTGGACATTGTTTATTTACTGTATTGGCTTTCGCCAGGCCTTGTACTGTGTTTTACTGGATTACTGTTAGGCAGGCCTTCGGTAATCCCGGATTACTGGCCGGTTACGGTGCTAAACCCATAGGGCCGGGTTTGGGTCGTGACAGATCTGGTTGTTGTTGTTGTTTAATTTTTTTTCAAATCTGGTTGATGATGATGATGATGAAGAAATAGATTACAACAATTTTTAAAAAAAATGATAGATAAGACATATTTTTTTTGAATAGATACGTTCCAATTTTGAATAGATAAATTTTGCTTCAAGAAACAAAATCAAATAGATAATAATTGAGCCAAGAACAAAAAGTCCTCTTGAAGAATTTGAACAAATAGGAAAAATAAATTCTTATTTGAATAGATAAAAAAATTGAACAGATAGTAGAAAAAATAAAAAATTGAATAGAAAAAATGAATAGATAGGAAAATATTTGAACAGATAATTTAAAAAAATTAAATGGATAGTTAAAAAAGTAAACAGATAATAAAATGTCGGGACCGTTTAAAGGGGTCATGTCGGACCAATGTAGAAAATTGGATGTTGAACCAGCAAGTGTGGCACACACATAACTAATGACGTGGTGCTAAACGATGATGGCAACAGATAACTGAGTGCGCTAGGGGATGGCTTGAATAGTGCACCAGGGGGCGACTTTGGTGGTGCGCCAAGAAGACGGCTTAAAGAGTGCGGCAAAAGGAGACGGCTTAGGTAATGAGCCAATGGGGGCGGCTTAGAGAGTGCGCCAAAAGAGGCGGCTAAGGGAGTGCATCAAGGAAGCGACTTAGATGGTGCGCCAATGAGACGGCTTAGTGGTGGTTTGGGGCTTAGGTCGTTCACATGGAATATCACCATGCTCACAATGATATAGGTATAATATATAAAAACCGATGTAGGAGCTAACCAGAATCAATGTCGGGACAGTTTAAAGGGGTCATGTCGGACCGATGTAGAGAACTGGATGTTGAACCAGCAAGTGTGGCACACACATAACTAATGACGTGGTGCTAAACGATGATGGCAATAGATAACTGAGTGCGCTAGGGGATGGCTTGGACAGTGCGCCAGGGGGCGACTCTGGTGGTGCGCCAAGAAGACGGCTTAAAGAGTGCGGCAAAAGGAGACAACTTAGGTAATGCGCCAATGGGGGCGGCTTAGAGAGTGTGCCAAAAGAGGCGGCTTAGGGAGTGCATCAAGGAAGCGGCTTAGATGGTGCGCTAATGAGACGACTTAGTGGTGGTTTGGGGCTTTGGTGGTTCACATGGTATATCACCATGCTCACCATGATATAGGTATAATACCCCCCCTCAAACTCAAATAGGTGTGACGATAGAGGCCTATTTGAGGTTGAAGCAGAGGGAAAGACAGAGTGGAGTAGAAGCACAAAAAAAAATAAAAAATGATAGAGATATTTAAGTTAGGAATAAACCAATGGATAAAAGAAGAGATCACCATGAAGCGATATTGACAAGAAAATATGACAGCGGAATAGGTTGAGGTCCGGCGGGCGGCGAAGGTGAGGCTGCCGCTCGCTGGTGAAGCGAAATTACTAGGTTCTTAACCTAGCTCTGATACCTTGTTAGAATAGTAGAGAGAGAGAGAGAGAGAGAGAGAGAGAGAGAGAGAGAATAATATGTATTATATTGAATGAATTTTATACAATAGAAGGACTGTATATATAGGCTAAGAAAGAGTATCCTACTAGGAACCTAACTAAGAGAAAGAATATCCTACTAGGAACCTAACTAAGAGAAAGAATATCCTACTAGGAACCTAACTATGGTCATTCCTAAATATATCTAGGAAATCAATACCTAATATATCTGAGAATACCACATATACATTAACACCCATGATGTATAGACCTTAAATATGTTTAATTATTTAATTATTGAGCTTATATGAACATTTATATTGGCTTTAGTTTCTATTTCCAAATAATTCCATATATTCCCTTTTTTATTTTTTCCTCGTGTTTCTAAAACATTTCTGAAACATTTCAGTTTCCAAGCGAACTTAAACAGCATATCGAAACAAAATTTTGATATAAGAGAATGCGCATTAGGAAATGGGATAATCAACTATGTTCAAGATAAACTAAAACAAAGACTCTTAATCGTTACCTCTTATCAACAAGGTCAGTTTTATTCCCAACAACGACAATTATAATGTCACTGCCTCGTTCAGTGCGAACCTCCTCAATCCATTTTGTGGTGTTCAGGAATGATTGCCTGCCTACAGCCCCCAAAACAAATTATCACAAGTGTATCATAGAAGGCATTAAGTTAGAAGAGCAAGCAAGATGCTTAGACAATAAATTTGAATTTTTATTTTATTTTAAATAAGCTGCATCTGTTTGGGTGGCTGCAACCTATAACACACTTTTTTTTCGTGAAGTGTAAATAAAAATTAAACAAACTTGAGCAAATAAATATATCAGATTCAAAGATAGGGAGAAATGCATACTTGCAACATCGTACACAATAACTGCAACAGAGGAATCCCTAATATAGCTTGGAATAAGACTCCTAAACCTTTATTGTCCAGCAGTATCCCTGTAAACAGACCAACCAACAGATAATGTTTTCCATACTTGTATTCCGATGCACAATGTTGTGAACAAACACAGGATTGAGCCCAATATAAAGTGAATGATTTCTAGAATGTAAATCATATCAGTGGTAACACAATCATGCTTCTCACTTATCAACATAAAAAAAACAAAAAGTTCGCATCTGAAGATAACTTATCAATACCTTTTTCCACTCTAGGCCAAAGAAACATATTATTATTACCAGGTAACACATGTCTGGGAGTTTTGGCTCACTTCTAATTTTAAATAGCCAAACAATTAAAGCAAATGAACAACGGTATCATATTTTACAACAAAGACAATAAAAAACCAGGATACCTAAACATATGGCATCAAGGATATCAGAATGCCATAAGCATCAAGACCATGAAAAATGTAGGCAGAGTGAAAATTGAATAATCATCGCTTCCCCTTTTTTCCCCCCTTTGTCGTCCGTTAAGTAATAAATACTACTAAATTACTAATCACAATCTTCCGTCACTTGAAAGAACACCCCTTACTAGAGCATGCCATTACAACACATTGTTGGCAAAAACCTTCAGATTGTGCCTTGAATTGATTAATATCATTCTTTATGCCTCGTGATTTAATATGTGAAGTTTCTGTCAAGCAAACTTGCACACTTAAAAGAGATGTTCAGAAGAACTGACAAAACAAAGGGCCCGTTTGGTATCACTTATAAGTTAGTTTTATGGTTATAGCTTTTTAGATGATTAGCTTAAAAGACTTAAAATAAGTTGTAAATATGCTGGGTGTAGAAGTTACAATTAAGATAAAAGAGCTGGAGCTCTTTTGTCCATACATATTTAATGGTTTCAAATAAGCTGAAAAAAGCTACAAATTATTGCTTACGAAAGTTTCACTTCTTTTGGTCAAATATGCTGAAACGGTCAAATATTATAATTTAAAATTGTAACCAAACACCATTACTCAACTTTGCAAATAAGCTAAATAAGATGACTCATAAGTGCCACCAAACAGAACCAAAAACTAAGATTCAGATCCTTCTGTTGAAATTAAAAGAAAAAGGATTTATGTATGATCACATAAACTAAGATTCAGTGGTTCACGTGTTGAATGAGGTTTTGCACTACCAAAAACTAGCTGAATTTTTACTCTCTGGACTTCAACTTTCTGTATAAATACACAAGGCCCTTAAGTGTAAAGATAAGAGAATCTACCACCTGAATAATCTGATAGATAAAAAGTAAATCAGAACAACAAAAAGATTGAACTGATTTAATATCCAAAAACATATCTAATATGGTAATAAAGTCAGTTTTTATAGAACACAAGAAACAAAAATGGCTTGGACGCGTGGCCTATTTTTTATTAAATTGCTTTTGTGCCTCAGGTGGGCCACTGAAGAAGTAGATATATATTATTACCAAAAGCATAAAACAGATCATGGTCTAGGTAATTAGCACTGAAGAAGTAATTACTCCAACAGATGATGAACATGGTCTAGGTAATGAACATGGTCTAGGATAATCCAAGATGTAGTATAATGTGGTAATGAATTGTCATTTCAAGTCGTGGAACATGATCTAGGCCACTTTCCTTTGACTGAAAAACAGATCATTACTCCAACAGGTAATTGTGGTTAAATTATCTGCTCTCATATTCCCATGTATGGCATTCTCTTGTTCAATACCTATTCCAGCTCTTGAATTTTGAAGTCTAATGAGTGTTGTTGATTTGATTTGAAATTTGTTTCCCACTTCCCTTGATCCAATTAACATAAAAGATAAGTGGAATGAATAGAAAACAATTTTTAGCTGAAGATAGATAGAAAAATATATACTATGTAAAAGGCCATGGGTACATATAACATATTGAGTGCGCATAATATTACCTACCAGACCTGTCGGAGATTTAAAAATGCTTAAAGTGCTCTTTTTTTGACCCAAGTGCTTTAGTGAATCTAAAGTTGGGATAAAATGGGAACAATTTTAGATTTCTTTTGTTTAACATTGCTGCCACTCTTTGCACTTAAAAATGTTCTTCAGATGATGAGAGCCAAATGAGAGAAAAGAACCAAGAGGGTCTCAATCTTTACAAGAAATAACAATTACCTAGAAAACTATCTAATCTAATTAACAGAACAAGTAGTTACAGAATAGACGAAGTGAAAATAGACATACATAGCTTCAGTTAAGAAATTGAGAGAGAGAAGCAGGGGAAGTGAGATACAAAGCAAAAAGGGAACAAACCTGTAGGGGTAGACTGAAGCACCGATGGTCTCGCACGGCAGTAGCAAACGGCACCAACAAATCCGTCAAAATTCTATTCTATCTGCATATATTATGTATTAAGTTAAGTGTTTTTTACATCTATCAACAAAAAATAAATAAAAATAAGTGTTTTTTATTTTACATGCCTAAACTTAGTCATGAATTTTAAATAATTAATAAAAAATGAAACTGTTGAGTGGAACTATTCTTGTAGATATTAGGGTGCCAAAGTATATGGGGAGGACAAGAAAAATCAAGAACAAGAATGGGCATTACATCCAAAACCTAGCATATACACATTCTTTAAAAAAATATAAAATAAAATTAATCAATGCTGTGTTTTTCCTTGAAGGGGTGATACAACAAATGGCAAATGTTAAATAGACATTCGATATTTGTATATGTTTCAAACAGTAAGGGGAAACCATAACAACATAACTTATTATGAAACTCCTACATCAAAGTCTGCATTCAGTCATAGGAACAAATCTGAGTGGCAGATGCTGATTTTTTTAAACCATTCTTAATTTAAAACCACACTGATTCAAGCTGATTGTCAAACCCACATTAATCTGGTTTATTCAGTTCATTTAGAATGATGCTCAGGAACAGAACACACCCATTATTTATTTATTTATTTATTGGGAAGGGACAAATAACTCAAGCACAATGTTCTTTCAATTCAATTCTCTACAAATCAAAGAAAAGGGTTTTACGAACCCACCAATAATTCATACATATATATATATAATATACATGCACAACCAAAATCAAAATAACGCATAAAATATACCTAAAAATTAACATGTGCCAAATCACTATAATAAATCGATCGATCGATTGATCGGGAGAGAGAGAGAGAGAGAAAGAGTATTACCTGCAGTTTTCTTTTGAAATTGATTTGCTTCAAAAACCCTAAGAACTGAGAGAAGAATAAGGGAACCCAAACCAGCGGGGAATAAGGGAACATGTCCATGATCAGAAGAGAATAAGGAACCCAAACTAGCGGGGAATGTTCGCGCCAAAATTTTAGGGATTTTGGTTTTAATGTTTTCCGTAGCTTTATCTTTTCAATTATAACAATAATAAAATGACATTTGAAAACTTAACTGATCTTTTACAGCCTTTTTAAAAGGCTATTAAAATTGGAATGAATGCTTTAAATAAATAAAAAAATTAAACTAATTTGAACAATAAAAATCAAAAATATATTTTTCAAATTTAAAAAATTATTTATGACCTCCTAAAAGATAAAATTATACAAAAATAATAATAATTATTTTTTATTTTTTCACCAATTTGTTTTTTTAGTTTTTTAGAATTTTTTTTTGAAATAAGTTTCTAAAAATAAAACAAAACATATTGAAATTGATAATTTAACCACATTCTTTGGAAAAATTTAGATTATCTCAAATTTGCCATCTGAACTTAAGAGTGTGTTTAGACTTGATGGGTTCATTTTGTGATCTAATTCGAAGACCACCTTAATTTTACAATTCAATAATTAGAATATTTAATTTTTTTTGAAAAGTTATAATAAAAATACAAATAACTAAATCACCTCATTTCACTACCAAAACTTTTACCGACGAAGAGTATTATCGCCGCTAAATGTTTAACTCTTTGCCCACGCCAACTTGTCGTCGCCAAAAGTAAGCACATTAATAGCAACACTTATTGTGTTGCTAAAAAATAAGCCTTGTAGCTAAAATTTATGAAATTTTGGCGCCAACCAATATTTTTGGCGCCTAGTCAATGTTATGCTTTTTTGGCGAAGATAGTAAATTGTGTTGGTAAATGTCTACTTTTCCCAACGAAATTGATCATTGTGTCACCAAAAATATACTTTTGGCTACGAAAAATTGACGTTGTCGCCAAAATTAGTCGCCAAAAGTGCAATTTCTTGTAGTAGGCACTGACTCATCTCATGAGCCATTGAATTCGGGTGCCACATCTGTAGTTTGAATAAATCTATCTACTGAATGAATGAATGGCAACATCATCAGTAATAAGCCAACCAACATCAAAAAATGAATGGCAACATCATCAGTAATAAGCCAACTAACATCAATAAATATATGGATAAATGAATTTCATATCAATACATATATGTATTGAATATATGTACTGAATAAATTTGTATGCCACATTAATAAATTCGTATACTGAATAAATTCATATGCCACATCAATAAATATGAATTGTGAATAAATGAATTTCCAAAATTCATGAATCTTTCAATATTTAAATATAAGACTAATATTTAAATATAAGACTTCCAACAACATCAATAAGCATTTTCTCATTATTTTGTAACTGATTAAGACATGGTTGTTATAAATTGTAATTCTTTGGTAATTAAATTTATGTGGATATATCTAAGCAGACAACATTTATAAATTATGAATTGAACACTAAACAATTCTCAATATTATAGATTGGATCATCACAATAGAACATCATAACAAAACTTCTTAACTACTTGGCTAATATTGATAAAATTATGAAGAGTACAAACAAGACAACCTCCACTACAAGAAAATACACTTTTGGCGACTAATGTTTTAGTCGCCAAAATCATTTATTTTAGTCGCTGAAGTGCTTCCGCGACCAAAAATCTTGGTCGCTGGCTTTGTCGCGGGTACATTGTCGGCGAAGGTATTGGCGACTAAAAAAAATTTAGTCGCCAAAAGTCCAACAAAAATGGTGACTAATATTTTAGCAGGCAAAAGTAACAGGTATTAGCGACTAAAGGTGGCTTAGTCGCTGATGAGTGACATTGGCGACCAACATATTAGGCGCCCAAAGGATACATCAATTCATTTAACTCACATCTTTAGCTAATAAATCTTTTGTCGCCAAAAATTTAAATATCTATGGCGACCAAATTAGTAGTTGCCAAAAGTGTTATTTTAGCTACTAAATGTTTAGTCGCGGAAAGGTTGATTATTCTTTAGCTACTACATAGTTTAGTCGCCTATGACATATAATTATGTTTTGGCGACTAAATATTTAGTCGCCAAAAGTGTTTTGAGTTTTAGCTACTAAACAATTAGTCACCAAAACTGTTTTCAATTTGTTTTGGCTACTAAATATTTAGTCGCCAAATGATTCATTTTTTTTTTTGGCTACCAATTGTTTTGTCACCAAAAACGTCATTTTTTATTTTTGTTTTGTTTTTTTCATTTTAATAATTTTTTTCACAACCTGTATGTATTCACCGCAACCTGTAATAGGTATACAAACAAATCAATATATATATATTATCACCTATTCCATAATGCATGTTTCACTTACAACCATCAAACAAAAAAGAACACCTTACAAAGTAAACTTATGTACAAACCAACTAATATATTCCAATTACAAATAATAACGTCATACATTCCAACTATGTTACTGTAGATGTCCCCGAACGCCCCGGGAGGATGAGGTCCCGCTCTGTTCATTTTGGGCTCACTACAGTTCGGACTCACAAATTGTCACGGTTCTTAATCTGAACCAAAGAGTCCAAATTTGGCAAATCGTTTTGAGAAAACAGATTTTTTGAAAGAAGTGCCAAACATGGACTGCCTTGCCAGATACAGAGTCGCCACCTAAATGTTTTATTTTGGGGAAATTTAGGAAACCCTGACTCGTTTGCCTAAGGCCACGTGTCCGTCATCACCAAAGTTGCCTCGGCTCGGGAACTTGGGTACGATTGGGGAAGGTCACTTCGTGAGCACCCCCGCTCGCCCGATCAAAGATCGGCCTCTACTAACAAACCCTAATATTCTTGGCCACTTTACACTACACCTCTAAGCCTAACACCTTTACCATCCATTCCAACACCTTGGAACTCATTTTCAGAGGTTCAAAGCTCACTTTCTTGGTCCAGGGTTGGCTGCATTGCTGTGCTACAAGGGTAAGTCCTCATTTCCCCATTTTTTGCATTATTTTGCTCTATACCTTAGCTCCATTTGCAAGCATTTTTGAGCCTTGGTGTAAACTGAAAATAGTCTTATTTCGAGCTCCTCTTCATGTTTGTTAAAGGGCAGTTTGCTGTTTGAGGTCATCTACTTCCCCTTATCCTCTATCTCTCTTTTGGGGCTATTTTTGCATCATATTTTAGGCTTACTTGTGAACATTTTTGAGATTTTTCATAAACTGGAAAAGTTCTTATTTTAAGCCCCTCTTCAAGTTTTATTGAGGGCATTTTTATGTTTGGGGTCATCTTCCCCTATTCATGCTTCATTCCTTCGTGATTAGGGCCATGCATTAGAGCACTTGCATTGGCCATGGTTTGGCCTCTTAGCCACTGAAATCCAATGGATTTTCAGTGGCTTAAATGTATTTTTGAGGGCCAAAATTAGAGGGTACTTTGACCAGGATAACAGAAGTCGCGACACGCATATTAAGTTTTAGTTAGGGAAGATTGGAGAGCAAGGTGATATCGCGATTTGGTGCGCACATTAGAGACCCACGTGGTTCCCCCCACCCGGTTCATAGGCAGCCAAATAAGTTAGCACCTCGGCTCGGGATATTGGGGTACGGATTGGGGAAGGTCACTTCGTGAGCACCCCCGCTCGCCCGATCAAAGATCGGCCTCTACTGACCATGATACTATATTTTGAAAACATTATGCGTTCTTATTCCGGTTATTAGCCTAGATTTACTATGTGATGCGCACGGCATACAAGTATAGACTGGGCGCCTGAATTGGAACAAAACATTTCATGTTTTATTTGAAAATGGTTTGATGGTGCTACCGCAAGTAGGCTAAGACGTGGATTTGCCACCCTCAGGCTTAGAAAACATGATTACACTATCTATGGGGCTTAAAACTCACAGTCAAAATCCAATTCAAATAATCCAACCTTCACCCACAGGCATTCAGACAGTTATATCACATAAGCATATAGCCTCATGGTAAGCATGCTATCATGGCAGTCACTCACACACATGCAAGGATGCTAAAGCATAAACACTTACCGAGTACTCCAAGCCAAAACAAAAGCTACGTTAGAAATCCATGCATGATCCTAACTATATAGAAATGCCTAATGCAACACATGCAAAATGCAACTAAGATAGGCTCGGCTATTCTAAAGATGGCATGTGAAATGCTACAACTAACATGTATTCAACTTGGAATTGAGATACAAATGCAGTTAGTATGATGCACTGAGCCGATGCCAATGCAAGACAATGAATGAATGCAAATGCTATCATACTGTTGCTAATTGAACGCATCCTCTATCTACACATCATAAGCTGATAAATAAAAGGGAGAAAGACGTGGGGTTGGAAGACATACATCACACACACGCACACTTATTACAACATTGCCCTCGCGCAGAGGGTCTGAATAAATAATACATCCCAAATAAATACAAAATCCTAATTAATTAACAAATTAATCTAGGAAAGCAGTAAATTGGCACGCAAATCCATGGACCGCCTCAGTTTTTGTTCCAAATGATGAATGATGCATGCTCGGGTTGCCTTGTGCGGAGAATCCCTTGCGATGCCCCAGTTTGCCTCTGTTTACAATTATTCTGGGATGCGTGCTAGCCCGGAAGGTTGCTGATTTCTGATTTGCGCAACAGAGAGCACCAAAGGGGCATGGCAAAGTATTTTCACATATGTATGCATGACTACTCTTCAGGGAGTGTAGTCCTCGATCCTCGTGCCACAATCACGCATCTCGATGCATGATGGCCGAGAAGTCAAATTGCATGACTCAATATGAAATGAATGCACATATGGACACAACAAGGCCTAGACTCCATCATGGATAATCCGGAGTGTCGGCGACCGGGAATTGAGACACGTTCCGTCACTCGGAGTACGAAACGTCCCTCGTTTCCCGTGCAGGGCTAACTCCTACCCCAAACACAATGCAATATGCATGACATGCATGAATGCAATCTTAACATGCAACCTAGCATACGCAATGCTATGAAATGGCACACACAATGCACGATGTAACGAGGCATACACAATGCTATGAAATGAAATGGCATACACAATGCATAATGGACTTACACTAACATGAGTGGACCTCAGCCACACTCACATCAGTAGCCATTAGGTGAAAATGAGACTCTCGAAATGCGTGCACGCATGCATACAAACTGAGGACCGAACCTAAGGCATAACATGTAACTCTAACAAGGCATGGCAAGGGATGC
>NW_021025011.1:3061657-3110902 GCF_004153795.1 Camellia sinensis | reverse complement strand
AAGATGGCATGCAAACTCACAAATTTCAGCACTGAAATATGATGCTAAACAGCCCCGAAACATGGAAATATGGCACCCGATGCATGAGATGAACCCCGAAACTCGAAACTAGGCACATGGAATGACTTATAGCTATACAAAGCATGCATTATTTGATCATGAAGCATGAAGACAGAGCCAAGGAAGTCCCAAACACATGAACATTTCTAGTTCAAAGCATGGCCAAAAGATGCTAGCATGGTGGACAAAATAGCATGCAATCTTGACTAGCAAACATGGTTTACATGGCAAGTATATGAAGCAAATGTAATCCTACCAAACCAGAAAAAATCAGTGAACAAAACTTGTCAAAATAGGCCCAAATAACCACTGAAATGAAGCCAACACATGCAAAAACGATGAGCTCCTTTAGAGGGCCATGCAACGTATTATTAAGCACATACAAGGTGGACACTTAGCATGGCATAAAAAACTATGAAAATCAAATATGGTAGTCCTAAAACTCACCAAATTGACCCTGGAAAGTGACTTCAAAGCATGCAAGATAGGGTCTCTTTGGAAGGCCAAAATGACCACCAAACAAGTCAAGGTGAGAGTGGGGTCACCCCCCTCTGATTTGGAGGCTCAAAACAGTGTGCTAGCCACTGAAAATCCACTGTATTTCAGTGGCTAGAAGGCCAAACAAAGCATGCAACAAGAGCTTAGGTGTAAGGCTCAAAACAAGGGACAATCAAGCATAAAAGGAAGCATGAGACCTCAAATAAGAAAATTCCCTTAATAAAAAATGAAGATGATATCAAAACAAGCCTTTTTCAAGTTTATAACAAATCTCAAAACTGAACACAAATAGGGCTAATCTATCATGCAAAAATGACCCTAAAAGAGAGATTAGAGACAAGGGACAACAGATGGCCCCAAATAGCAAAGAACCCTTCAACAAAGTTGAAGAGGGGCTCAAAAAAAGGCACTTTATAGTTTACATCAAGTCTCAAAAATGAACAAAAGTGAGGCTAAATCAGCATGCAAGAAAAAGGCCTAAAAGAGGGATAAAGAGGCAAGTGGTAGCAGCTGACCTCAAACAGAAGAGAGCCCTTCAACAAAGTAGAAGAGGGACTCAAAAAAAGATATTTCAGAGTTTATAAACAAGTCCAAAACAGCTCACAAATAATCCTAAAATATCATGCAAAAATAGGCCTAAAAGAGAGATAAAGAGGCAAGTGGCAGTAGGAGACCTCAAACAGCAAAAGGTCCTTGATCAAACATGAAAAGGAGCTCAAAATATGACTATTTACACTTCAGGTCAGAGCCCAAAAATGGAAGAAACAAAGGCTAAGATTGCATGCAAAATAGAGCAAACAGAGAGAGAAATGAGGCTCACCCTTGTAGTCCAAACTTCCAGCAGCTTTTTGTCTAAGAAATGGTGCTCCTAGCCTTTGGAAATCAGTTTCAAAGGGCTGGAATGGAGGGTGGAGGTGTGGTGCTATGAGTGGTGGTGTAAAGGGGGCAAGAACCTTAGCGTTTGAAGGGTTTGGAAGAGAGGGAGAGGGAGAGTTGTATGCAATGCCCCAGCTGGTTTTTTCAACCCTTAGAAATGGAGGAGAGTGCTGGTTTTATAGAGGGAGAGGGGTGGAGAAAAGGGGGGGGGGGAAAAAAACAAATTCAAATTTTCCCCCCAAAAGACAGCCCCCCGGATACAAAATCTGGGGGAAAACAGAGGGTACAGCTGGAATGTACCTGGAGAGAGGATCATGGCCGGCTAGGTTCAAAAGGTTCAGGTGGCCGGCCGGTCACCCCCCATGGCCGGCCGGCCAGGGGTCAAAAGGGTCAATCAAAATTGCTGGTCGGCCACCCCAAAAGGGTGGCCTCCCATGTGTGCACAACACAAATATGTGGTCAAAACCCAGAAAATGTGAACCAGGAGAGAGAAAAGCCAACTTTTTAGAGAGAGAAAAGACCATTTTTTAGAGGGGGTCAAAAGGGTCATGCACAATTATTGGTCGGCCACCAAATATTGGTGGCCTCCCAGGTGTGTACAACACAAATATGGGGTTTAGGGCTAAAGAAAGTGGCCCCGGGGTGGTCAACATTAGCTTTTTAGTGAGGAAAACGGGCGACGGAGGGCGATGAAGAAATAAAGCTGGCTTTTCAGAACAATTGCTGGCCTCCCACCCTCCTACAAGCTTCCTAACAATGAAAATAAGGTCTCCACCAAAAATGAACCAAAACGGATGCAAAGCGAAGGTTCGGGGACCGAAACACGCGGTCTGGGGGCCCCGAAAACAAGCTGTTAAGCACCGGAGGTGGCGTTCGACCACGAAGTTGGTCTCTCGGGCCACAGTGTTCCTCAAAAGGGAGGAAACAAAGTGTGTACCAAAAACTGGAGCAAACGGAGGTGGTTAGGCAGTCCCGAACCGAGGCACACGGCCGTCGGCTCCGAAAAATCGGAACCGGGCTCCAAACGGGAAAAATGGCCTACAACCACAAAACGTAGCCTACAGCCACTGAGAGATGATCTACGAGACCTCTCCCTCCCTTTGGGAAGAGAAAATAGAGAAAACAGAGCCTGGTTCGCAAACCGAGGCAAGGCATGAAAGAGTCCGGAAGTCCGGAGGCAAGGCTCGCAGCCGAGACTCCGTAACCTCAGAACGAGCACAATATGCAACATCACCGAGCGCTCAATCAGTGACGTCTAAGTCTTAAGGTCGGTCAAAAATGGGGTGTCTACAGTTACCAAAACAATGTCCTCTATACACAACATTTTTACTATACTATGCATTGTAATGACCACTTGGCATGGTACAAATTACCATGGTAATATGTACCATGACAAAAGGTAATCTATATATATCACTAGAGAAATTAAAACAAGTTCCAAAAATACTATATATCACCAGAGCAAGTCATCCAAATTCTACACAAAAAGTAGAGGACGACCAAAAACTTCCCAAATTTGCAAAACTATGAATTATCTTCCGAGCAAAAAAATAGAAGATCCACATGTCAATACCAAAAGCCATCTACACAACAAAAATTTTCAACAAGAAGTTACAACCATCTACGAAACACAAATTGCAAGGATGTCAATTGTAATTGAAATTGTATTTAAATATAGTTTGAATTTAGGAAGTAATGGTTAAAATTTTTTAACTATTGAAACTAGGACACATAAAATGAGATGGAGAGAGGATTATAAAATTTTTATTATCAGTTTACAACACTTCGGATTTTAGCTTTCTCCATCATATGTGTATGCTCTTTCACACTCCAACCCCAACATGGTGCTCACTTGGTCTTACAGAAAATCTAAGATCTAAATCTCCACAATGACACTATGTGAAAATGTGGAAAGGTATGTACTGTGTACTATTAGAATAAAACTTACTGCACTTGGAAACTCAATGCACTTGGAAACTCAATGCAAAGGTATGTACTGTGTAACATTTACGTTGGCTTATAGAACAAAGTCTACTTAAATGTGTTGGCATTGTCAAAATCTTGGCAATCGTGATCAAAAGTTACAAATAGGTTACACTTCAGATGGGTTCGGTTGAGTTAATAGTTTATTCAAGTTCAGTGTAAAGTGTAAAGAAATTTCCCAAGTCAGGCATGAGCCCCAAGTCAAGTTTAGTCTAAAGTGTAAACATATATATATATTTTATTCATAAAACTAAATATATAGAGATGCTTATAGAACATATATATTTATAAGCTGTAATATATAAGCTTTAATATATATATTTATAAGCTTTCTGGCATTTAACACAAGGCAGCGTGCTAATTACATCTCATCTGACCCCACAGGTCCTATTTGACATGACGAAGCTACCCGTGGCATCCATAGAGTGCTTTGGGGGCTGCTTTGAATTTCCGGCCCCGAAAGACATTTTTCAGCTAAGTTTATGGCATTTATCACACCAACTCCCAATGTACACGTGCTAATTATTTTCCCGTTTGTTCCCACAGGTCCTATTTGATACGAGAAAGCTACCCATGCCATCCATAGTGCTTCGGGGGCTGATTTTAATTTCAGGCCCCGAAAGGCCATTTTTTCGGCTAAGTTTATGGCCTTTTTCACACCAACTCCCAACTTACACATGCTGTTTTCATCCCGTCTATCCCCATAGGTCCTATTTGACACAAGGAAGTTACCCGTGCCATCCCTACAGTGGTTCGAGGGCTGCTTTCAATTTTCAGCACTTGAAGGCCTTTTTCGGCTAAGTTTATGGCGTTTTTCACGCCAACTCCCAACGTATGCGTGCTAATTACATCCCGCATGTCCTCACAGGTCCTATTTGACATGAGGAAGCTACCCATGCCATCCGTTGAGTGCTTCGGGGGCTGATTTGAATTTTTGGCCCTCAAAGGCCTTTTTTCGGCTAGGTTTATGGCGTTTTTCACACAAACTCCCAACGTACACATGCTATTTACGTCCCGTCTATCCCAACAGGTCTTATTTGACACAAGGAAGCTACATGTGCCATCCGTAGACTGCTTCGGGGGCTAATTTGAATTTTTGGCCGTCAAAGACCTTTTTTGGCTAAGTTTATGGCGTTTTCTACGCCAACTCCCAATGTACACGTGCTAATTACTACCCGTCTATCCCCACAGGTCCTATTTGACATGAGAAAGCTACCTGTGCCATCCCTACAGTGGTTCAGGGGCTGTTTTCAATTTTCGGCCCTTGAAGACCTTTTTCGGCTAAGTTTATGGCGTTTTTCATGCCAACTCCCAACGTACGGGTGCTAATTATGTCTCGTATGTCCCCACAGGTCTTATTTGACGCAAGGAAGCTACCCGTGCCATCCCTACAGTGGTTTGGGGGCTACTTTCAATTTTTGGCGCTCAAAGGCCTTTTTTAGCTAAGTTTATGGCGTTTTTCACGCCAACTCCCAACGTACACGTGCTAATTACATCCCGTATGTCCCCACAGGTCTTATTTGAGGCAAGGAAGCTACCCGTGCCATCCCTACAGTGGTTCGGGAGCTTCTTTCAATTTTCGGCCCTCGAAGGACTTTTTTGGCTAAGTTTACGGTGTTTTTCAAGCCAACTCGCAACATATACATGCTAATTACGTCCTGTATGTCCCCGCAGGTCCTATTTGATGCAAGGAAGCTACCCATGCCATCTCTATAGTGGTTCGCGGGCTGCTTTCAATCTTCGGCCCTTGAAGGCCTTTTTCGGCTAAGTTTACGGCGTTTTGGTAAGACAACAAATAACCTAGGAGATGTAATATTAACTGAACTAATATATTTTTCCAATATGACAATAATGAAGCTCATAATTGGAACAACGGATTCAACATGGCCGACAGGGGAAAAAGACCCAGAATTAT
Source organism: Camellia sinensis (assembly GCF_004153795.1). Classification (NCBI taxonomy): domain Eukaryota; kingdom Viridiplantae; phylum Streptophyta; class Magnoliopsida; order Ericales; family Theaceae; genus Camellia; species Camellia sinensis. The sequence continues at coordinate 3,105,570 of NW_021025011.1, read as the reverse complement.
GTTGATTATAACCCAAATAAAACCATGATTCAATGTTGAGAACTCCTAATGCACAATGAGGCTTTCATTAATTTATTTCACGCATTAGCATCCTTTTTAGGCAACATAAATTACAATTTTATAGTGGAATTATTGAGACGTGGCAAACAAAATACTTGTGCAATGTAAATATTGTTAAACAATTGGGTACATAACAATTGTAATTGTTGTCCAGTGACAGACCCCAAAACCCTATAAACAATGACTAGGTTCCTTGTACATAGAAGCGTTAAAAAAATATGTACCGATTGACTTGACTAAAACCTTCTGAATTTTTCTAACTTAAAAATTCAGATAACATTTTACTTTTCTACAAAATCAGTTTTTAGTTCAGTTTTATTGTTAACACTAAAACCGACCAATTCCTTTTTGTACCTTTAAGAAGTATTGGTTGGGAGAGGAATATCACATCACACTGTAAGAGAGGTAAGTAGGAAGTAGGTGTTAGGCAGATTGCCTTAACTTTTTGTATTCGAAATCATAATGCCAAAATGGCCCAACGGCATAACTGCAATTTACACCACATACCCTTCAATATGCATAACTAGGACAACCCAAGCAGTAGCTTGTTTGGGAAAAAAATACTCTAACGGTGTCAGCAAAATAATGCAATTTTGGGAAACTTAATATTTCAATTGGATGGGGCTCCTAATATAGTAGATGCCCTCATATTCATAGGCTCATCGTACCCAATTTTGGGAAACTTAATATTTCATTTAAATCATGTGGTTACCTTATGGAAATCAGATTACGGTCATTTATGTGATGTATCGAAACACCAGGTCATTCGCTGCAAAGTCTACTCACATTATGCCTCAAAACCTATTCGAAGCACATAACAAATAAAAATAAAAATTGCATAGCAACTTTAGAAAACAATTCTATGCCAATATGATCCATATTTTTGTAGAACTTGCATTATCAATAAAATTATGTTTACCGAATAGTAGGATGACCATCTGAACCCTGCAAGAGGGTTGTGAGCCGTGACACCACATCGTTCAGATGATTGAGTTGTACTTGTTGTGCCTCCCGTGCTTTTTTTTCTTCTTCAACTTGTTTCATCAGCTCCTCTCTTTCCCTCATAATTTCCTCCCGATCTCTTTGGCGCTCCTCTTTCTCCTTCAATAGCTCCTCGTGATTGGCGCTCCTCTTTCTTCTTCAATAGCTCCTCGTGATCTCTTTGGCGCTCCTCTTTCTCCTTCAACAACTCCTCATGATCTCTTTGATGCTTCTCACAAAGAACCTCCAGTTCTGCTCTCATTGACTCCATATCTTTATCACATGCTCGTGCCGCACTAGAAGTTGTGGAAGAGGGTTGTGGGCATATCCCACATCCACGCAAGTAATTTTTTTTTTGCCCCGAGCACTTGCCTTGATAGTTCTTCGTGGGTCAATGGCAACCCCACATCAGTGGCTACGACTTGTAGATTCACCATATCATCTTGTCATGGAAAAAAAACAATAAAGTCAAGATGGCAGAAGGAATTGAAAACAACTTTACTAATTGATATGCAACAAAATTGGTTTCAACATTCAATACTCACATGTAGCTCACTACATTTGGGGTCAATCTAGTCTCCCGTCATTTTGGACTTGTGTGATTTCTTATAAAATTCAAGAAAATCTGTATCTCCATCCTCATTTGCCTATTAGGTTTGAAAAAATTCCATTGATGAAGTAGTACATAGTAATATTCAAAATGAAGAAGAATCAATCATCCATTACATTACTAAATTAACAACTTCTCACTATAAGCGATATTGCTATAGGAAATGATCGCAATCCATTTGTATGATTATAGGGGAGCATACCCCTATTTGCTTTACCAGCTTTAGAGCGTTTCTAACAAGAAAAAAAAAATTACAAAAAAAAAAAGAATTATTAAAGAACTTTTACATATTAACACATAAATTAATTTCAAGAATGGGGTTTCTAATTAATTTGTTACCAAGTGAGATTTGTCTTTCCAAGCAACATCAATCAGATATTTCCAGTCCTCCAAGCTCACTCCACTAGGTAGATGACTATAGGGGTCATCAACACCCTTTTCCTCAGGTTCAAGGAACTATTGCTTTAGATTGTACCTCCAATCCTTGTTTAGCAAATATGCCTGTCTATCGAGGATTTCTAGAGCTTGTTCATCATTATCAAAATCATCGCCGATAACAAACTTGTCCTACAAACATAACAAGAGAATTAGTACATCAATTAATTTAAGCAATTACAAATAACATAATAAAGACATTATGGCAAGATGAATCTCATACTAGCACAGCTTGGACGACCGCATCTTTGGTACTTTGATCGATTTTTCTCCATGACTTCACGTTCTGAAAAGGGCATAACCATCTAATTTTGCAATTCCAACTCATTCGTCGCTGGGGTGGCATTCCCTCATGTGATTGCGTTCAACACCTGATTGACATACACATGTAATTTCTCTCCTTTTTTCCTAGCTATTTTTTTCCGCACTCATTTGCCTAATGTATGTCCTCGTACATGAGTTGACCTTTTTTGCCTTGGTACAAAAGGGGAAGCAAGTCACAAATTACAAACATTGCTAATGAACGATGTGAGAGTATTGGTTACTGCTTCATTAAAAAAAAAGAGAAAAGAAACACATATAAACTTGTTATGTAGGTCTGGTACAGTATAAAAGAAACACATTAAAAACTTCTATCAAATTCATTAAAAAGCTTCAATTTTTCAAAAAAGAAAAAGAAAAAAGAAAAAAGAAAAAATCACATCAGAGGTGTTACCAATGAAGAATGACAAGTCACAGTTCTCTAACCATTAAATTAGTAAACAGCCAATACCTCAAATTTTCCCATGGTGTTTCCCCTCCATGGAAATAAAGCAATGAACGAACAGTATACTTCATATAGAAGCCTGTTTTTTGAAGCCTTTGTAAACAAAAAAGCATTGTAACAATAAAGACAATAAGTGACTATTAAACTAATACTATTAATTATAAGTGTATAGCCCTTGGTTTCTTTTAAGTTTAGAACTCAACTAAATCAATGAACTTTATCTACAACATAATTTACATATTTGAATTTTAAATACTTCAAGCACAATAAAACTATAATATCACCTCAACCAACTATAGGCCAACCAGAGATTACATGTGTTGCCTTTGTTAAACTTGAGATAAAAATCTTATTCTCTTTCCTTTCTTGGTTTGAGCAGCCAAGTTTCTGGTGGGGGCTAAATCAGAGGAGAGAAAGATTCACTGACTCAATTGAAGGAAGCCGAGTAAAGGGCTATTCAAAGGTAAATATTTTCCAAACACCTCATTTTGGCAAGAAAAAGCTGGAAGTTAGAGTTCTTGGGCATGGTGCAATATGATTTGGGCTAGGGACCTCCTTCAGAAGGGCTGGTGTTAGAGCCTATGAAATGGGATGAACATTCGATTGTGGTTAGATCCATTGCTTCCCCATAAGTCTACCTTCAGGATTATTTCCCAACCACCCCCAAATTGTTCAGTACATATGGTTGTAGATCTCATTGATGTTAATATTAATACACATGGGTGGAAGGTGGAGATAATTGGATGAGCATGCACAACTGTTCCTTTTCCTTACCAATCTGTATCTCCAAGAAAATGAATTGAAAGGTTGGGCACTATAGGCAGGACGGATCTTATACGGTTAGCTCTAGACATTGTTTAGCTGGGGCAACTGCCTGTTGGCTGCTGCTTCTGTTGTAGCTAATTTGAAGCTTGTTTGTTTTTGTTTTTCTTTGTTGTATAAGTGTCCTTATTATGTGTAAAGTAATGTTTTTTTTTCCTTTGTTTTTCTTTCTCTTTATGGGGTTTTCATTCCCTTAAAGACCTGACTTATGCACCCCTAAAAAAAGAATTTTTTTTTTCTAAACAACTAAGTTCAATGCTCTTACCTATGCCACCTGGCTGCGTCTCCTCCACCATTGTTTGTGTATCATCTAGTGGCTGCGTCTCATCAGAGAACATCAACAGTGTGCCAATCTCGGGTGGACATGCTTCAGAGGCTGATAATATGTTGCCACTTGTTGCTCTCTTCCGCCACCCCGTCTTGATTCATGGAACCATGGTACCTACATAAAAAAATAACAAACATACATGAGTAATAAACGTCACATACATCATTTACATACATTTATATAAACCTCACATACGTCATTTACATACATTTACACATACCTCACATACATAAATGTCCAAACATCATTAGATGTTTAAATGTCATTATTTTTTTGGCAACCAATCACAGTTGGACTCTTGTATTTGTGGTTTCTAATAAAGTAAGATTGGTAGCATGTATAGAATTATTCAAAAAGAAAGACCTAACTTTAAGTTTATAAAAATTAAAAAGTAAAAAAAAATACACAACGAAAATTAAGCAACCAGCAGATTAGCCATGAATACCAATAGAAAAAAATAAGTACAACAGCATGACTACCAACAGATTAAGCAACCAAAAAAAAAAAAAGAGTCAAGCATGAATACCAACAGATTAACAACCAACAGATTAGCAACCAACACAACATCCTAACTCAGCTAATCAACCATCCTACCATGTGCTAGCACCTAAGCATAGCAGTCAAGCATAAAGCAGCCAAAGTGGAAAAAAAAGTAGCCAAAGTGGAAAAAAAACAGCTGCAAACTCTCCAAGTCAGCAACCAGAGACAGAGCATATGAGTAAATCTGCCACAGATTATGGAAAAATCTGCCAAATGGGACAGTAGACCGAATGGAAAATCTGACTTGACTATGAATTTGATTTTCAATTTTCAGCCAAAGTTCATAGAAATCGTAGAGGAAATTAATTGCAAGTGTATTAAGTTCATAGAATATGAATGTACTTGAGAAATTGGGGTCCAAACAAGAAGAAGAAGAAGAAGAAGAAGAAGAAGAAGAAACAAGACATAATTAGTCTACTCACATTTAAAGCTAATTTACTGAATAACCAAGAGCAGAATTTGAAATTCAAATTACAAGGTTCATCAATTTAAGAGGTTGAACATTGCACAAAATTAAGGAATTGTACATAACATCTTACAACGTAATACAAGAAGAACAAACACCGTATTCTTAATTGCCCAATTACATGAACAAAACAAGCCGGACAAAGAAACAAAGTTCATCAACAATGTACTTAGAGAACACAGAAAGTAATTTTTCAACAAAGTGAGTTAAAACTCTAGGTCCGTATCTGTATCAAAATCACTTTCTATCTCATCTTCTTCGTCGTCATCACCTGCGATTGTTAGTTCATCATCGTCATCACAGATGAAAACATCATCCATAACACCCTCGGGTTGTACACGCTTTTTGGACTGAGAAACTTCCATTGAAAGAATTTCAGGTTCAATGTCATCCCGACGCAAAACAACATCATCATCAATAGTCTCAATTGGTACAACAGTAGTGGTTTCATCATCTTGCAACACTTCATCAAATTTTGGCATATTTAGCTCTGGCACATCCCAAATTCGTCGATGTTGAAACTTTTCTACGACTTGCCAATTCGGCCCTAACTTCGTATCATGAACGTAGAAAACTTGTTAAACTTGGCTTGGGAACACAAACGAGTCATCTTTATACCATCGACTTCTTACATCAACAGTTGTCACATGTGGTTCGACACGTAAAGTTCGACTACTACCAGTGTTATACCATTCACATTGGAACCAAACAACCCGATGTCCAAACAAATATGTCAGTTCCCACACTTTACAAAGGTAGCCGTAGAACTTTATTAATTGGCCTTGGTGGTCGCCTTCCACTACCAACCCACTATTTTGACATTTACAACGGTTATCACGGTCGATAGTATGGAATTGGGCGCCATTAGAAATGCATCCCGAATATGTGTTCACTAAGGCATTAGGTCCATTGGCTAATGACCACATCTCATCGGTTGTTTCGGGTGACTTTTGATTTCGCAATTGGTTCATCTACACAAGAAAGTATGTCATGTTAATTCAAACTTAAAATAATGTAACGTTATTTGCAAACTATACACTAATGAGTTTTAGCTTATACGATCTTTAAACCATTTAGGAAATTCTTTGCATTGTCGCGTTGCAATGTTGCATGAACTTCCATATGTTTGTTGCAACACGAGCTTGTGTTCCCTAGTTAATAAAATGTAATTCATAAGTAATTTGAATAATGAATACTTTAAAAAATAAAAATCATGTAGAAAATGTATGTTGCATATATGATGAGGAATCATACTCTAGATATTCGTCCACTTCCAAAATATTGTGTAGGACAAACCAATGAGCCAATTCGCGGTCAGCTACGGACACATCAATTGCCCTTGGGAGTTGACCAAAAGGATGAACATTTTGAGTGAAAATTGCCAACCCCAGGCCATTGTCACCCCCATCGTAGTTCATTTCTTCCCGGTTAAACACCGTTTCAACTGTATCCAAATACATTGAACAAAACGTCGTACACTCTTTCGATATGTAGCCCTCCGCAATGGAACCTTCTGGCTGAGCTTTATTGCCCATAAATCCTTTAAGAAGTCTGAGCATCCTACATGTAAACATTAGCCTGATCGTTAGTATGGTCATATTGAACTATATTTAAATGAAAAAAGCACCCCCATCGTAGTTATACCTCTCAATAGGACACATCCATCGATATTGCACAAGCCCTCCAAGCAAAGCCTCATAAGGAAAATGAATTGACAAGTGGACCATGACATCTAAAAAAGCAGGAGGAAAAATCTTCTCAAGCTTACAAAGTATAACTACGATTTGCTCTTCCAATTTCTCTAAATCAGTCACCCTTGATGTCTTTGAGCACAACTGTTTGAAAAAAGTTCCCAATTCAAACAATGTGGTCCCAATCTCGGTAGGAAGGTATCCTCTCATCCCAATGGGAAGAAGTCATTGTAGAAGCACATGATAGTCATGACTCTTAAGGCCAACTGACTTACCACCATTCGCAGTGACATAATTGGATACATTTGCCGCATAGCCATCAGGATACTTAATCAATTTCAAGAAATCAAAAAACCCTTGTCTCTCTGCCAGGGACAATGTGTACAATGCCGGAGGCTTCTTGACAGAGGCATTCACGTGCCTTATCAAGTGTAACTCCTTTCGTATTCGCATGTCCTCCAGATCCAAATGTGCTTTGTCCGTGTCCTTGTTCTTGCCATCTATGCTCAATAGTGTCCCAAGCAGATTGTCACATATATTCTTCTTTATGTGTATGACATCAATGTTATGTCGAAGCTTAAGTGTTTTCCAATAGGGTAGGTCGAACAAAATGCTTCTTTTTGTCCAGTTTGGAGTTGGATTTTCAGTCTTTTGTCTTTTTTGGTTGGTTGGATGCTTTCCATATAGCTGGTACATCCCCAAATTAATTTGCTCCAGTATTTGTTCTCCAAATAACTCCACAGGTTTGGACTGATTCTCAATTTCACCGTTGAATAGCTTACTTCTTCGCCAATTATGATTCTTAGGTAAGTATCGCCGAGCACCCATATACCCTATCTTACTTTGCAAACTTTGAGATGAAGCATCCATGTTACAATTAGGGCAGGCCAAGTAACCTTTTGTACTCCAACCAGACAAGGAACCATATGCAAGAAAGTCATTGATGGTCCACATGACTGTTGCATTCGTTGTAAATATTTGGCCGTTTGAGGCATCATATGTTTGCACACCATGCTCCCACAAATTAGTTAACTTTTCTACTAATGGTTGCAAGTAAACATCGATGTCTCTTCCAGGTGCAGATTGTCCGGGATGAAGCAATGGCATCATGACAAATGAATCTTTCATACACTTCCATGGGGGTAGATTGTAAGGCATTAAGATTACAGGCCACATGTTGTACGATGTACTCATATTTTCAAATGGATTGAAACCATCCATGGCAAGCCCTACCCTTACATTCCGAGGATCCGCAGAGAACGTAGGATGCAGCCTATCAAAGTCCTTCCATGCCTCACTGTAGACACCCTATTTTTGAACGTTCTCAAGACTTCGACGTCATCGTTTGAACACTCGATGATCATCCATGTTTGTGTTCGTTTTGAGTTCCCGAAGGTCTCGGCCGCACACCATGCCTTAGGATCTCTTAACTTGCCTGTTTTGTGCTTGGTCGTGGACCAAGAACTTTTTTTTTTTTTTTTTTTTTTTTTTTTGCTTCTGAGGACAAAAAATGGCTTGTTGGTCATCTCCACATCTCACCGGCCTTGGCTTGAGGCCACCGGCCCTGTTTTGCTGCTATCAGCCATTGGTGAGGCCGGTCGACATTGTTTTTGGTCGGCCAGCCATTTGTTTGGTCAATCGACCATATTTTCTGGCCGGGACTTCTTTTTTGCCTTTTTCAAGCATTTTGCATGCCAGCTGTGCTAGTTGGAGCAGACATACATGTCCTCCATACACGTGTATAGAGGATTTGCACCCTTTGCACCTTTTCGATCTAGCTTCTTGAGGAAGCTTCAACCCTTTGCCTTTGCTTCCCCAAGAAGCTTGAACCTTTGTTCTAGCTTCTTGAGGAAGCTTGATCCCTTTATTTTAGCTTGTCCGGCCCTTTTTGTTCTATAAAAGAGGGCCTCCCTTCTCCTTTAGGGGGTTGAGCAAAAAATCAGAGATATATATCACACATGCCACTCTCTCTCTATATCTCCCCCTCTCTCTAGATTGTGTGTGTATTAGTGTTCAAAAGTGTGTTTTTGTTCCTATTTTTGCACTAACGCACCTAGTGTTACACTATACTTCGGTTACTGAGGTGTTGAGGGCCTGGTTTTAGAGTTTTTAGGTTGGTTTTGATCAGAGGAGGGGGCTGGGGTCGGTGTTCTTGAAGTGTTCTTCAAGGGCGAGCACCATTGTTTTATATTCCCCGTTTTTGTACAAGCTTTTAACCTATCTTGCATGCTGTTTTGAGCTTTGTGTATAACTGATAAAAGTTTTGATATTTCATGTTTAAGATGTTTCATTAAGGTCTCTTTTGTGTTTGGGGTTGTCCACCCCCTCTTAGGACTTGTTTGGCCTCTTTTTGTGCCTTTCTCTTTGAACTTTGGGACCCCTTTATTTCGACCTTCTCACCACTCAAATCCAGAGGATTTTCAGTGGTGGAGAAGTGGTTTTGAGGTCATTTATAGCGGAGGGACACCCGTCTCCCCTTTTGTCTCATTTGCTTGTATTATTGGCTTAATATAGTAGCATGTATGTTTAGTTGTTTCTAGCATCATTTCAGTGGGTATTCAGAGTTATTTTGTCATGTTATACCTCTGTTTTGAGTTGGTTTAGTGGTCCCTTACATGCATCATATACATGCTTTGTAATCCCATTGTTTGCTTTAAACATATGTCTAGCATGTGGACTACCATGCTTACATATTTTGGCTTGATTCCTTGAAGCTTTTAGCCTTATTATGACATGGTTAAGCTCTGATTTTGGTCCTTTTGGTCCTGCTTGCATTGTTTTACATAGCTACCATGTAATCTAGCTTGTTGGCCTTGGGTGTGTGAGTCTTTGGCATGTTTTACTTGAACCATTTTAGTGATTTGGAATCACTTATCATGCTATTTTAGTCCATACTCCGTGCTTGTATGCTCGCATTTACCATCCTCTCAATGCTTTGAAGAGTTGTTCTTTTGTGCCATAAAAATGAGTCATTATGCATGCCTCTTTGTTTAAGTCTTCCAACTGCCATATCAATGGGTTTCGGGGCTCCTTTTAGTATATTATAACTCTGTTTTTTGTTGAAAAGCCCATGCCATGCTTGGTTGTGATAGTTGTAACGGAGTGCTCTCTTTGTAGTCTTGAATGCCTTTGTTTTGGTGCCTATTTCTTAGCATGTTTTGGCCATGTTCCACAGATGTTCTAGTCTTGTTTTGGTCTACCCTAGGACTGATTTAAGTCATTTTGACTCTTTAAGGCTTGGTTGGTATGGCTATGGTTTGAACCCTCTTGTTGGTCTCTAGCTTTGGGCCCTTTTGCATGCTATGTTTCACTTGTGTGTTTGGATTTGGAATTCCTTTTAGCACGATTTCAGAGCTCAGCATGTTTGTAAAATGCCCACTCTGTATCTGGCAAAGCAGTCCATGTTTGGCACTTCTTTTCTAAAAATCTATTTTCTCAAAACAATTTGCCGGATTTGGACTATTTGGTTCAGATTAAGAACCGTGACACAAATTGAGTCCGAACTGTAGCACGAAGGCCTCGCGCGGGCGCGTCTACACCCTTGTACATGGTTCCATGTTTGGCATGTTGCATCTTGTTACATCATTTGCATGCTTGCATTATATTATGTTTGCATGTTCTTGTTACATTAGCTTAGCTTGCATGTTAGGTCGCATTGCATTGTATCTTGCATGCTTAGCCCATTTTACATTTGCATGTTTAGGTTGCATCGTATTTGGCATGCTTTGCTGACTTAGCCCTATATTGCATACTCGAACCATTTTGCATATTTGAGCCATATTGCATACATGCATTGCATTGTGTTTGATTTGGGGTGTCAAACCAAACATGAGGTATGAGGTGTGTTCGTACTTAAAGTGACGAAATACGCCTTAATCCTTGGTCGCCAACACTCTTGATCCCAACATGATAGAGTGTGTAGCATTCATTTGTTTTCGTTGCATTCATTTTACATTGATTTGTAAACTTGGCACCTTTGGCCATCATGCATTGAAATGCGTGATTGGTGGCCCGAGGGTCAAAAGCTATGCTCCCTTGAGTTCATTGCATGATAGGGAGATTGGCTATGCACACATTGCCTTGAAAATACCTTGCCATGCACTGTCTGTCCTCTGCTGCAGCAAAACCAGTGTTCTGCAGGAAGAAGTGGCCGGTCGGCAACTTTCATTGCCGGTCGACTACAAAAGTCTAGCCGGTGTCAGTGACCACTTCCTAATGGCCGGTGGTCCTATATTTCGGCCGGTGACATCCCATAATTCTCAGGGAGTAATTCAGAGGCGTCTCAAGGATTTTCACAGTTCTCAGAGGTGCAGAACAGTGCAAATAGAGGCAACATGTGGCATGGCAACGGGTTTCCGAGCAAGGCGAATTGAGCATGCATGCATTTGACCCTCTTCCCGAGGCAGCTTTACTGCTTTAATAGCTTAATTAATTTGTTAATTAATTAAGGTTTTGTAATATTTAATTAGCTAGAGTAGTTGATTATTTATTTGGTTTGTATTATTTTTTCGGACCCTTCGAGGAGGGCAATGTTGTAATAAGTGTACGTACGTGTGTGAATGTCTTCCAATCCACGTCTTTTTCTCTTTTATTTAACCGCTTACAATGGTTAGTTTTAGGGCACGTTTCAATTAGCAAACTTATGATAGCATGTTTGCCTACATTCATTCGTATTGCATGCACTGGGCTCGGCACATCGTGCTAACTGCATTGTATTTCAATTCCAATTTGAATACATGTATCAAGTTACATTTCACATGACATCTTAGAATAGTCGAGCCTATTTCTAGTTGCATTTTGCATGTGTTGCATTAGCCATCTTAACATGAACTAGGATCATGCATTTGATTACTAACTAGTTTCTGTTTTGGCTTGGAGTACTAGGTAAGCATTTACGCTTTAGCATCCTTGCACGTGTGTGAGTGTTGCCATGACAGCATGCTTACCATAAGGCTATTTGCGTATGTAATATAATTGCTTGAGTGCCTGTGGGTGAATGTTGGATTGCTTGAATTGAGACAATTCATTGAAATTCGTATTTTAGCCTACTTGGGCGTAGCAAAACTCAAACTATTTTTCTGAACAAACGGATATATAATGCTTTGATCCAAATTAGGCGATCTAGTCTATACTTGTTTTGCTGTGCGCATCACATAGTAATTCTAGCTAATTAACGGGAATAAGAACGCATAATGTTTTCAAAACTCGATATCATGGTTAGTAGAGGCCGATCTTTGATCGGGCGAGCGGCGGTGCTCACGAAGTGACCTTCCCCAATCGTACCCAAGTTCCCGAGCCGAGGCAACTTTGGTGATGACGGACATGTGGCCTTAGGCAACGAGTCAGGGTTTCCTAAATTTTTCAAAAATAAAACATTTAGGTGGTGACTCTGTATCTGGCAAAGCAGTCCATGTTTGGCACTTCTTTCTAAAAATCTGTTTTTCAAAACGATTTACCGGATTTGGACTCTTTAGTGATTTATTAATCTCACATCGCACATTGTGAGATTAGATTAAGAACCATGACTATTTGAGTCCGAACTGTAGCATGAGGCCCACGGGCGCGTCTACAGTGCTGCTCCACCATTAGAAGAGCCTTGCTGCCATGGGAGTTGCTGAATTTCATTCTCTGTCATTTTTTCTAGTGAAGTGTGTAAACCACTGTGGGTATGAACCATCAACAAAGTAGCCTTCCCCAGTGAAGTCATCAGAAATGTAGGGGGGTTCAAGGTTAGAGAGGTGATTAGAGAGGCAAAACTATGTTAATGGTCCAATAATGGTGGAAGTGGCTAGAGAATGAGTAGCAACAACTATCTGGGAGTTGGAGAGTGTGTAGCTAGGTGTGGGTGAAGCAAGTAGCTCAAGAAAAAGACAATGACAGTGCCAAAATGGGCAGTATCTCCCCCGAATCCCCAAAATTCTTCTTCTTGAACCTTGGGAAATGAGTCATATTTATAGGCTTTTCCTTAGTACCAAGAGGACACCAAGTGGCCAAATAGAGAGAAGGCATGTGTCCTAGAGGATCACATGGAATATTCTACCTTGAGCCACCAGGCTGAAGGTGCCACGTGTCCCTTTGCATGTACTATGTACTATCTGTTTGACGCTGCAACTCCCTTTTGAGCCTCAACAAGTGTAGTTGCAGCGGGAGTGTTTGCCTCTCCACTTGCCTTCTTAGCTTGAACCTCTGAAAGTGCACTTGCAACGGTGGCCCTCACCGCTGCACTAGCCTTCTCAGTTTTATTTGGCCAGTACATGCATTCTCGAGACTCCATTAGTCTACTATCGACAATGTTCGTGCTCACCTCAACGAAGCCTTCACCCTTAGCCACCTAACCATAAACTCCCTAGCTTCTTAGGACGAAGGCCGCAACCAAGCCTGCTATTAGCCATGATGTGCCTTAGTACCAATCCCAGGGGGGTTTTCTTAGTCCTGCCTGTGCGACTAAAGCAGGTCCACAACTTAGGTAATGAAAATGGAGTCCCTTATACTCGGGCTACCCTGCTCCCATCTTCGCGGGGTTGCCGCGGTAAACTGATATTTCTGGGCCTGCTATCAGCTCTAACCAGTAAATCTTGGGGCCTGCTATCAACGCCAAGTTAAATGAACTGTGGGGTCTACTATTAGCCCTAGGCTAGTAATGCCTTGGGGCCTACTATCAGGGCCTGATATTAGCCTCTACTTGCTGAGGGAAGCCTGTCTCAAAGGCTGCTATAATCTTAGCAGGATATTCCCTTTATAACTTAGTTGCTGCGGTAGTAGTTACTGTAGTAGTCATTTCCTGTGGCAAGTTCAGACGGCATGATCGAAGATATTAGAGATGACGGCGTCGACAGAATGCCTCCACAACTTGGGCGCTGCAAGTATTGCCTTTGCAACTTAGTTGCCTCAGTCTTCTCTTTCCACTTTGAGCTTTGGGACCCCTTTATTTCGACCTTCTCACCACTCATATCCAGAGGATTTTTAGTGGTGGAGAAGTGGTTTTGAGGTCATTTATAGCGGAGGGACACCCGTCTCCCCTTTTGTCTCATTTGCTTGTATTATTGGCTTAATATGGTAGCATGTATGTTTAGTTGTTTCTAGCATCATTTCAGTGGGTATTCAGAGTTATTTTGTCATGTTATACCTCTGTTTTGAGTTGGTTTAGTGGTCCCTTACATGCATCATATACATGCCTTGTAATCCCATTGTTTGCTTTAAACATGTGTCTAGCATTTGGACTATCATGCTTACATATTTTGGCTTGATTCCTTGAAGCTTTTAGCCTTGTTATGACATGATTAAGCTTTGATTTTGGTCCTTTTGGTCATGCTTGCATTGTTTTACATAGCTACCATGTAATCTAGCTTGTTGGCCTTGGGTGTGTGAGTCTTTGGCATGCTTTACTTGAACCATTTTAGTGATTTGGAATCACTTATCATGCTATTTTAGTCCATACTCCGTGCTTGTATGCTCACATTTACCATCCTCTCAATGCTTTGAAGAGTTGTTCTTTTGTGCCTTAAAAATGAGTCATTATGTATGCCTCTTTGTTTAAGTCTTCAAACTGCCATATCAATGGGTTTCGGGGCTCCTTTTAGTATATTATAACTCTGTTTTTTGTTGAAAAGCCCATGCCATGCTTGGTTGTGACAGTTGTAATGGAGTGCTCTCTTTGTAGTCTTGAATGCCTTTGTTTTGGTGCCTATTTCTTAGCATGTTTTGGCCGTGTTCCACAGATGTTCTATTCTTGTTTTGGTCTGCCCTAGGACTGATTCAAGTCATTTTGACTCTTTAAGGTTTGGTTGGTATGGCTATGGTTTGAACCCTCTGGTTGGTCTCAAGCTTTGGGCCCCTTTGCATGCTATGTTTCACTTGTGTGTTTGGATTTGGAATTCCTTTTAGCATGATTTCAGAGCTCAGCATGTTTGTAAAATGCCCATGTTTGTCTCTTTTAAGTATGCTTGGAATTGCCTCTTTTATGCCTTAAGTGATACACCTTGGTGCATGCATGCTTACATGTGTGATTCGTGCTTTTGTTACATCATTATTGGCCACTGTTTTGGGGCATGGCTGAGGCCTCCCATTTCGGTTTAAGCCCACCCTTGTACATGGTTGCATGTTTGGCACGTTGCATCTTGTTACATCATTTGCATGTTTGCATTATATCATGTTTGCATGTTCTTGTTACATTAGCTTAGCTTGCATGTTAGGTCGCATTGCATTGTATCTCGCATGCTTAGCACATTTTACATTTGCATGTTTAGGTTGCATCGTATTTGGCATGCTTTGCTAACTTAGCCCCATGTTGCATACTTGAACCATTTTGCATATTTGAGCCATATTGCATACATGCATTGCATTGTGTTTGGTTTGGGGTGTCAAACCAAACATGAGGTATGAGGTGTGTTCGTACTTAAAGTGACGAAATACGCCTCAAACCTCGGTCGCCGACACTTTTGATCCCAACATGATAGAGTGTGTAGCATTCATTTGTTTTCATTGCATTCATTTTACATTGATTTACAAACTTGGCACCTTTGGCCATTACGTATTGAAATGAGTGATTGATGGCCCGAGGGTCGAGAGCCATACTCCCTTGAGTTCATGTCATGATAGAGAGGGTGGTCATGTGTACATTTGGCTTGCAAATTCTATGCCATGCACTGTCTGTCCTCTATTGCAGCAAAATCAGTGTTCTGCAGGAAGAAATGGCCAGCCGACCACTTCTAGTTCCGACGGACCATCAGTGTCCAGCTGGTGATCCAATTTTTGGCCGATGGCCACATCCCCATGGCCGGCGTTGTTCTCTCTTGGCCGATGGCATCCCAAAGTGTGCATGGGGTGGTTCAGAAGCAACTTTAAGATGTTCACAATTCTCAGAAATACAGAACAGTGTGAACAGAGGCAACAGAAGCATGGCAATGGGTTTCCGAGCGAGGCGAATCGAGCATGCATCGTCCCATCATTCCGAGGCAGGGCTGCGGCCACCTCCTTTTGTAATTAATTTGTTAATTAATTAGAATTTTGTAATATTTAATTAGCTATAGTAGTTAATTGTTTATTTGATTTGTATTATTTATTCGGACCCTCCGAGAGAGGGCAATGTTGTAATAAGTGTGCGTGTGTGTGTGAATGTCTTCCGACCCCACATCTTTCTCTCTTTTATTTACTAGCTTATGATGGTTAGTTTAGGGCATGTTTTAATTAGCATACTTATGTTCGCATGTTTGCATTCATTCATCTGTCTTGCATGCACCAGGCTCGGCGCATCATACTAATTACATAGCATTTCAATTCCAAGTTGAATACATGTTAAGTGTTGCATTTCACATGCCATTGTAAAATAGCCGAGCCTATTTTAGTTGCATTTTTCATGTGTTGCATTAGCCATCTTAACATGAACTAGGATCATGCATGATTACTAACTAGTTTCTTGTTTTGGCTCGGAGTACACTGTAAATGTTTATGCTTTAGCATCTCTCATGAGTGTGAGTGTTAACATGACAGCATGCTTTCCATGAGGCTAATTGCTTAGGTGATATAACTGCCTGAATGCCTGTGGGTGAAGGTTGGATTGCTTGAATTGAGATAATTCATTGAAATCCGTGTTTAGCCCACTTACCAGTAGCAAACTTCAAATCATTTTCCAAACAAACGAATATGTGATGCTTTGTTCCAAATTAGGCGATCTAGTCTATACTTGTTTTGCTGCACGCATCAGATAGTAATTCTAGCTAATTAATCGGAATAAGAACACATGTTTTTTCAAAAACGAGATATCATGTTTAGTAGTGGCTGATCTTTGATCAGGCGTGCGGGGGTGCTCATAGCTGACCTTCCCCAATCATACCCAAGTTCCCGAGCCGAGGCAACTTTGGTGATGATGGACATGTGGCCTTAGGCAACGAGTTAGGGTTTCCTAAATTTTCCAAAAATAAAACATTTAGGTGGCGACTCTGTATCTGGCAAAGCAGTCAATGTTTGGCACTTCTTTCTAAAAACCTATTTTTTAAAACGAATTGCCAGATTTGGACTCTTTGGTGATTTATCAATCTCACATCGCACATTGTGAGATCAGATTAAGAACCGTGACAATTTGAGTCCGAATTGTAGTGAGCCCAAATGAACAAAACGGGATTCCCTCCCGGGACGTTCGTGGACGTCTACAGTTTCTTGTGACTCTGCTGGGGAGTTAGAGAACTTGACTCGAACTCATAATATTTTGTTTTGACTACACTCATGTGTTTCTTTACATTGCATGTGCATTGGTGCACCTAGGACACCGTGTTTGCCATCTGCTATTCCTGAACGGTTTGCCGGAGGCTCGCTCTGAGAAGCATGCCATAAGGTTGACCGGTTACGGGCTTGGCCACGATGGGAACACAAACCCCATTTTTTACCGGGGCACCCTTTTTGACCATTCGACCTAGTGTATATTCGGAATCCATAGCGACTATTCCAAGCTAGGACAGGTTGCTTACCCAATTCTAGGTTGTTTGAAACCGCTGCGTGCGTAGTGAAACCCTAGCTCCTAACAAAATAGGACAGGGAAACCCTACCCCAACATAGGGGTGTTTTGGCTCTCACTTGTTTGCTATGTGCTTTTAGAGTGTGTCTCTACAGGAACGCATGTATCAGTTTACAAGTTTGGGTATCAGGCTTGAAGGCACCAGTATTGGTATTTTGGGAATCAGTCATCTGCGGGTATCAGATTCAGATTTGCGGGCAGTAATTTGGGAACACTGATCAGTGTTTGAGAATAGTGTATTCAGCTTATCAACTGTGTGTTGTGATGCCCAACTGTGTGTTGTGTGTTTATTTACGCTGTTATGCTGTCCATTTGTCTGGTTGTTTATTTCCTTATTATTGCTTTATTTATCTTTTTTCTAGGTAGTTTAGCACAATTGCTTCCGACCAAGCGGATATTCCCCAAGCACTCTGGACTAGAGGTCGCCGACTTCATTGATCTGAGGATCTGGTAGACGGACAACTAGTGTTCTATTCTTTACCCCCGGTTGCTAGACGAAGGTCAGTGAGGCACAGTGCATCGGTACCGAGATTGCCAGATCAGTGGTCTTTGAACAGTCGGGTTGGGATTTTTGAGTCAACTACAGAGGCAGATACACCGGCAGTTCAGATAAATTAGGGCAGTATGTCAGAGATAGCGGACATGGTGCGTCAGCTCCAGGAGAGCATGAAAGCCATGCAGGAAGACGCTGTTCGTCAAGCAGAATTTGCCAAACAGCAGGCTGTTGTCATGGCCCAACAGGCAGAGCTAATAACAGCAAACTGGAGCATCTGCTTCGCACCAAGCACCTTCCCTACTAGGAGTTCTGACACCCGGGGAAGCACCAAATGTCCAGGGAGAGACGGACATTCCGACAGGGCTAGCTGCGCCCCCAGTTCTACCCCAGCTATCCAAAAGGAGTTGGGATGAGATGGCCGAGGATTTTGTCGCTCAGTACTCCTATAATACACAAATCGAGATTACAACCCGAGATCTCGAGACGACCAGGCAGGAGCCTAAGGAGAGCTTTTCTGAGTTTGTAACCAGATGGAGGGCCAAGGCCTCAATGATGACCAGAAAGCCCATGGACAAAGATCAGATTCGGATGATTGTGCGCAACCTCTAGCCCAAGCTCATGCAGAAAATGATTGTTCTCCCCTTTCCTACCTTTCCAGATCTACATGAGATGGGAGTACAGATCGAGGATGCTTTAAAGCAGGGCTTGATTGACAACAACAAAGAGCAACCCAGGAGAACCTTCAACAATCGTAGTACGAATGCAGGCACAAGCAGTGCTGCAGTTGCCAGATCTCAGGAAGTATGCATGGTCACCACCAACACCCCAAGAACCCTTGCAGCTACGCCATTCACCGGTGCGTCCGGTAGTAGCTCGCTAATAGCCAGACACCCACCCAAAAGCCAAAGAACCTTCGCTCCAATATATATGCCCCTGTCCAAAGCTCTGGGGGTTTTAATCAGAAAAGGGCACTTGAAGCCCCTAGAGCTGCGACCATTGCTGGAGAAACTTCCCCCCTCCCATAACCCAGCCAAATATTGCTCGTTTCACCAACAGCACGGTCATGACACCGACCAGTGCTTCCGATTACGTCATGAGATTCAGGATCTCATTGATAATGGGGTGATCGTCCCTCTAGAGAAACCCAATGTCACAACCAACCCTCTCCCACCACACAACCAAGCTCCACCCCCCAAACGCATCAACTTTATCTAAACCGGGGTTACGGCATACGACCCCAGCATATACATCACTCATTCTCACCTACCTAAGATGGAGGTGTTCCTTCTTGACAGCACAGACTTGTGCATGTTAGACATCTCCCGAGCCCAACCCAAACCAACAGTGGTGATCATCGAAGGTGGAATAGGGATTTTCGGAAGAAAATTGGGCTATTGGTTTAGAATCGGAGAAATCTGGGAGTTTTACTGCGGAGGTATATAATCCGAGTGATTACATTGTGTCAGCAGGTCAAGCTGGGCCGAATCTGGAATTACCGATAGGGGGAGAAATTTGTGTACTACGATGGGATGAATTTGATCAGAGGATAGACGACTTAGCAGCATTGGAAAACGACATGGCCAACCTTCAGTTTTTCAAAAGACCAGACTCAACAGTCAACTGGTTTGGCTTTAATGAGTCAACAGAGGTTACGGGGTGGCTTGATGACCAACCAGATGTTGTTGATGAATCTCAGCCGAGACAGGGCTTGTTAGGGACAAGGACATCAGTTGTGGCCGGAAGGGTCGAGGACCAAAATGCATCACCGGAGAGCACCGGCGCCAAGAATTTCGCTCAGGATTTGGGCATTTTGAATACAGGGAATTCTGAACAGCAGACTGCATTGACGCAGTTAAAATCGGAAGGAATTGAAGACTCTGAAAGAGCCAGAAAAGCCAAAGCCCCTGTGGGGACTGAAAGTGCTGTGTGCACAAGAACAGAGGGTGCTACGAACACATGGACAGAAGGTACCGTGAGTACAAGGACAGTCATACCGGAGTCGGACAGGTGTCAATCAGCTGTCGAGGGAATGTGGTGGGAAGACGATGATCTATGTCTTGCCCACACGGATGAGGACTGGGGGAACAATCAACCGGATGATACCTGGTATATCGGCGAAGTCGACCATATGACTAGGAGCGGGCGGTATTTCAAGCCCCCACACCTAGATTAGCTAGAGGTGTCTGGGAAGGACAAGGAGGCCGATAAACAGAAAGAGAAGCAACTCGAAGAAGAGGCTGTGTTGAAACAGTTGAAAAAGATACAAGTAGACATCTCTATCTGGGGACTGCTTATGGCTTCTCGAGTACATAGATAGGCTGTCCTTTCAGCCATGGACAAGGCCAAACTCTCGATAGACACCACGCCGGAGCAGTTAGTTGGATTGATTTTTCCGGGAGGAGGTTCCCCGACGTTGACCTTTTCTGACAAAGAGCTACTGCCTGAGGGCGCAAATCACAACAAACCTCTCCACGTCTTAGTGGAATGTAGAGGCAAGTGGGTACCGGTGGTTCCTATCGATACGGGATCCGCCATTAATGTGTGCCCGTCGAGGACGACATATGCAATCGGGTCAAAGCCCGCGAACTTCGTGCCAACTGTCCAGGTGATTCGGGCGTATGATAACACGATCAGGGAGGTGATGGGAACTGCCAAGTTCAGACCCAGGTTGGTCCAAGACAACACGAGATCGATTTCCATGTCTTGGACGTTCCCGCAACTTTTAACCTACTTTTGGGGCGGCCGTGGCTGCACCAGGTAAAGGCAGTCTCTTCCACCTTGCACCAGATGTTGAAATACCCCCACGGGAAAGGGGTGGCTATTGTTTTCGGGAATTCCTCAATCCATCCGCCGCCGGAAGTGTCTACGCCAGTTTTGGAAATCGAGCACGGCACGGAGGATGCGTTCTTATCGGGGTTTACTCTGGC
Source organism: Camellia sinensis (assembly GCF_004153795.1). NCBI lineage: Eukaryota > Viridiplantae > Streptophyta > Magnoliopsida > Ericales > Theaceae > Camellia > Camellia sinensis. The sequence goes on along the minus strand of NW_021025011.1, from coordinate 3,084,938 downwards.
TGAGGCTCGAGTCGTGCAAAACATCTTGGCTGTTGATGAGGGGGTGTATGTCAGTGCACAGTCAGTGTACCTCATGAATAAGCTCCAACACATCCCCGGGATGGGATTAGAGAAGAGTGGCCGGAAGGGCATTGCAGTATCAGCTGAAGTGTCGCACAACCCGCATACCTTTGGCTTGGGTTATCTGCCCACCAAAGAGGACTGGGTGAGGAAAGGCAAAAAAATGGCTGGAAGAGCCAGAGCGAAGAAGGCGGGGAAGCCATACGAGTTAATGCACCGACCCATTCAGGGTACCCTGAACAGACGCTTCGTCCGGAAGGGGGAGGATTTTCCATTCTGCGGCTTCCTAGAGCCATGGTTGAATGCGGAGAGGAAGCGCGTGCTAGGGTTTGAGGTCTTCTTCGACCTGCGGTTATCCGGGGATGATGTTGCCGAGGAGCAGATAGACCCATCAGCTGAAGTTGAGCAGAGTAAAAATGTGGATTCCGAGAGCGCTGAAATTGAAATGGGGGTAGCACTGGCTTGTCTACTTTCAGATCCTCCGATCGTGCAGAAGTGCTTGGGGGATAACTTCTCGGTGTCCATGATTGGGAATGAAACGACTGCGGGCCTACCATCAAACATTTTGGATGCATCTATTGCGCCCTCTCTCATCTGGCAGTACAAGGAGGCATTTTTATCAAGCAGCACCGGGTCAGGTAGTGAGCCGGAATCTGATTCCACTGAGTCTGTTGAGTTAGAATTAGGTTCCAGCTCGACTGAGTCTGAGTCCGGTATTCTTGGGAGTGATAACCCGGATGCCACAGTCCTGTCTAGGTCGTCTTTTTCTTTCTCTTTTGAGTCTGTTGTAACAAAAGAATCTGACGATTTGGAAAGGCTTAATGAGAATGGAATGGATGTGGTTTCTGAGTACTTTTCTGTGCCCTTGATTTATTGTATTAATCAGGACTTTAAAAATTTTGATGAAAACGACGAGGAAGAAATTCCTCCAGTTTTGCAACGCTTAATTGATCAAGAGCAGGAAAGATTTGTTAAACCTTTAGTTGATGAAATCACTGCTGTTAATGTTGGTACTGAGGAGGACCCGCGGCTGGTCCAGATCGGGTCCACGTTATCTTTGAAGGAACGCGAGCGCTTAGTCACTTTATTAAAAGATTTCAAAGATATTTTCGCATGGTCCTACGAAGACATGCCTGGAATCGATCCTGAGATTGTACAGCACCGGATCCCTCTTGACCTAGAGGCCCGACCCGTTAAACAGAAACTCAGAAGGATCTGCCCGAACTGGGCCCTCAAGATTAAAGAAGAGGTCACCAAGCAAATTGACGCAGGGTTCCTGCTAGTATCTGAATACCCAACTTGGTTGGCCAACATCGTTCCAATGCCAAAGAAGGATGGCAAGATCCGAGTATGCGTGGATTTTAGGGATTTGAACAGAGCAAGTTCGAAGGATGACTTTCCCTTACCGCATATTGATGAGCTAGTGGACTTCACAGCGGGGCATGCTTTGCTTTCGTTCATGGATGGATTCTCGGGCTATAATCAGATAGTGATGGTACCTGAAGACCGGAATAAGATTGCTTTCACCACCCCGTGGTGGACTTACTATTACAAGGTGATGCCATTTACGTTGAAGAACACTGGAGCTACATATTAACGGGCCACGACCACAATATTGCACGACATGATCCACAAAGAGGTTGAGGTGTATGCGAACGACACGATTGTCAAATCCAAAGAAAGAGAGGGCCACTACGCCGTCTTGTAAACGTTCTTCCACAGGATCAGAGAATTTCGATTGCAGCTGAATCCTCAGAAGTGTACGTTCGGTGTTACAGCAGGAAAAATGCTGGGGTTTCTGATTACACAGAGAGGTATCGAAGTTGACCCTTCCAAAATCAAGGCAATCTTAGAAATGCCACCACCAAGGACTGAAAAGGAGGTGCGAGGCTTTCTAAGTAAAGTGCAATTCATAAGACAGTTTATCTCAAAATTAACCTTGACTTGTGAACCACTTTTTGGTCTTCTGAAGAAAGGAAAGAAGTTCCAATGGGACGGCCGATGCCAAGTTGCTTTTGAACAAATCAAAGAATACTTACGGAAACCACCCGTGTTGTCACCGCCCGAGCCGAGGAAACCGTTGATTTTGTATCTTTCAGTAACTGAGACTACAATGGGCTGCATGCTCACATAAGAGTCTGAAGACAAGGTAGAGAGGGCTATTTGAGTAAGAAGATGCTGGAGTATGAAACCCACTACACACCATTGGAAAATGCTTGCTTAGCCTTGGTATGGGCTACCAAGAAGCTGCAGCACTACCTGTTAGCTCACTCTGTAATGTTGGTTTCAAGATAGATCCCATTAAATATCTCTTCGAGAAACCGACACTTACGGGTAGGCTAGCTCGTTGGTTGCTTTTGCTTTCCGAATTCGATCTGAAATATGTGATGCACAAGTCAGTCAAGGAAAGAGCGGTAGAAGAGTTCTTAGCCGATCATCCAGTGGATGGAGGTGAAGCAGTTGAGTACTTATTCCCAGATGAGGCCGTTTTGCATATCGAAGATGAAACTTGGACGATGTACTTTGACAGAGCGTCAAATCAACACGGGTATGGGATAGGAGTGTTGTTAATAGCACCCGACAATTCCTGCATCCCTCTAGCTTTCAAACTCTGGTTCAAAGTCTCGAACAACGAAGCAGAATATGAAGCATGCATTGCTGGTTTAGAAGTAGCCCTGGAACTAGGGGCAAAACGGTTGGACGTCCTCGGGGACTCGAACCTCGTTGTATCTCAAGCAAAAGGAGATTGGAAAGTCAAAGAAAAAAATATGATAATGCATCACCAGACCTTGGACTTGTTAATTCCTCGGTTCAATAAACTAAACTTTGCTCATCTATTAAGAGAAAACAACAGGTTCGTAGATTCACTAGCAATTATATCTTCCATGATAGACATCCCTTTTGGAGTCCGGATGCGTCCGATGATCATTGACCAGAAATTTACGCCAGCCTACGAGTCGATTGCTGCTATAGATGAGGTTCAAGATGAGAGCCCCTGGTACTACGATGTCTGGAACTTCTTGGAAAAAGATGCGTATTCACTAGGGGCAAATGCCAAGGATAAAAGGGAAATCAGAAGAATGACCGTTCAGTTCATCAGCTGTGGGGGTAAATTGTATAAGAGGGGTCATCTGGGGATGCATAAGCTGTGTGTTGATGCTGAAGAATCGAAGCGCCTGATGGAGGCCATCCATCGAAGAGAGTGCGGAGCACACATGAACGAGGTGATGCTAGCACGGAAGATCCTCGGACAGGGTTACTACTGGTCCACCATGGAGGAGGATTGTATCAGTTTTGTTCGGCGATGCCACAAATGTCAGATCCATGCAAACCGTATGAACATCCCACCATCGAAGTTGTACAAGATGACTTCGCCATGGCCATTTTCAGTTTGGGAAATTGATGTGATTGGGGCTGTCACTCCAAAGGGGTCCAATGGGCATGAGTTCATTCTGGTCGCGATAGACTACTTCACAAAGTGGGTTGAGGCCCAATCTTATGCAGTGTTGAAGGCTTCACATGTCGCGAAGTTTATCAGGAACAACATCATCTGTCGTTATGGGGTCCCGAACGAAATTATCTCAGATAATGGTTCCCACTTCAAGAAAGAAGTGATTGACTTGTTGAAAAACTACAACGTGGCTTTTCATAAGTCCTCCATATACCGGCCTCAGACCAATGGAGTAGTTGAGGTCGCCAACAAGAACATCAAACACATTTTACAGAAGATGGTGGAAACCTATCGGGACTGGCCAGATAAGCTACTGTTTGCTCTGTCGGGCTACTAGACTTCAATTAGAACATCTACTGGAGGGACTCCGTATTCGTTTGTTTATGGGATGGAGGCCGTTCTACCTATCAAAATTGAGGTTCCGTCATTACGAGTACTGGCTAAGTGTCAGATAGCCAAAGCAAATTGGCAGCAGAGCAGATTTGAAGAACTCATGATCTTTGATGAAAGAAGGCTGAAAGCACTGTACCATGTTCAAGGTTATCAGCGCAGAATTGCCAGGGCTTTCAAGAAAAAGGTTAAGTCCCGGAATTTGAAAGAAGGAGATTTGGTGCTCAAAGACAACCGAGCCCCCATCCATGACCCTAGGGGCAAGTTCAGACCCAATTGGACTGGTCCCTACATCATTAAGTCTATTTGGTCGGGAGGAGCTGTCATTTTGATGGACCTAGATGGCCTAGAGTTCTCACAACCGATCAACATGGACAAGTTGAAGAAATATTACCCTTGAGAGGCTCGCTAGGCTGAAAACCTGAAAGGGCGGCCTAGGCAAAAGCTAGAGCATAAAAAAATTGAAATTATAAAAACTGAGCTTGCAAGGTTGAAAACCCACAAAGGGCGGCCTTGGGAAAAGTTAGAGCGTAAAAGGTGAGGGTCAATACACGAGTGAACCTAAGTCGAACTACGTAAGGCTTGATTCCCATTTTTGGGATACGTAGGCAACTTCATCCTGAAGTTCAACCATAAACTTTTTTCCGATCAACTTTGTCTATTCAGCATTCAAAAGTTCGGTTGTGATCTCCAGTACAGTGCTACTCAGACTAGGGGCAACTTTCCAATTGCTAGGATCTGGGGTTGTGCATCACAGTGACAAATATCAGGCGTGTCCAGTTCTGATCTATATCGAAAATGGTTTTGAAAAGTTTTAATAAAAGTTGATTTTTCTCAAATTAATATTTTAAAACTTAGACCATTTTTGGACCAAACAGAAAATTCTTAGTATCCACAACCTTCAATTTTATTGATTTCAATACAGAGTTCTCCTGCTCTTGCATACAAATTGAAGTTGTTTTTCATTATATTCGTAAAGAAAACTTGAAAGTTGTGATTAAAGCAAATAAACCAGGGGCATAGTCAAGTGTTCCTGCGTCCCCTCCCAGAGCTGGTCGAAGTTTCTGATGCCAAGATGGGCCCAATCTGCGCTTCTTCATTAAGCCAATCTATGCACTTATAGACAAGTGCAACCGAAAGTGGGAGCGGGGGCCAGGAGCTCTCTAGTCCGCCATGCTGTGGCATACCGAGCAAGCTGTGCGCCTCAGACTGGAAATGCAGCAGGGTATTCTATCCCCTCCGCCGGGCAAATTTGATCATGGCCGAACTGGCACTGGAACCAGAAAGGAAAGTAGAACACGTAGTGTGTCAAGCCAATCAACTGAATCCCGGTATGCCAGGACATGCTGTAGCTCATTGCCGATAAATTGAGGCAAGGGCACTGCCAAGCAATGTGGTCTACAGACAAATTGCATATCCAGTCGAACCACCATCCCTCATCAAGGGCATCGACTAGGTGACATCGGAAGAAGTAGCCGCGAGTTGAGTATGCCGAGTAAGAATTCACAACCTGTAATTTGTCCATCAACCATACCTGGAGAGGGATGAAAAATGAGAGAATAAAGAATAGAGAGATGTACGATGAGAGAAAAAGTAAGAAAAGGGTTTTTGTGAGAAAAATCGAGCCTGAGGGCTGAGTGATGTAAGCAATATATATGTGAGAAAAGGGTGGGAACATTACCTACAGCAGTAGTGGACTCCCCGTAAATCTGGTCGTCTCCCGACGATGGAAAGCATCCAAGCCCATCAATGTCTCGGCCAATGACATGGCAATGTAGCTTTTGCCTTCCCTTAAGCCTTGGGCAACCTCGATCAACCGGACACTAGATCCTCCAGAGCTTGAGGCAAGCAAGAAACGAGACAGCATGCACAAACAAAGGGCATGTCGCCGAAAGCCTTGCCGATGATGGTCACCGCGGTCACCAGGATCGAAAAACTGACAAATCAAACTCGGAATATCCAACATTCTGTCACAAATCAAAGATCAGGCATCGTGCATAGTGAGCCCACACATTGGACTCAAGGCTTGGGCGTGGCTTCCATCAAAACTTGGAAGTCTTCAAAGGGAGGACACACCTCTTTCCCACCAAAGCTAAAGACATGAGTTATCAAATTCCAAAACCTTGTCGCGGCATGGAGAAACGGAAAGTGCAGCGGAGTGCAACTTAGCGTGAATAGTGCATTTACGCTAAAGCCCCAAAAATTCAGCTTTTCCGAGCCATCCAAGTTGGCAATCCAAGTTGTGAGATTTTGGAAAAGAAACTCCTCCATTTGGTGTAAATCAGTGTTGAAATGAGGAAAACTACAAGGCTGAGGCTTTTGTAGAGGATAAGGTGTTGAGTGGATGACAAGTGTCAACATTCTAGAGGTCCTTACCATTTTTGGCCGGTCGACAAAAAGTAGTGCTGACTGACCATCTATTTTGGCCGATCGGCTAAAATATTGGCCGACTCCAATTAATTTCGGCCGGTGATGTCTCCCTTGGCCGATGCCCTCCAATTGTGCTCTAAGCCGAATAGGTGTTGAGCATGCTGAAAAACTGGTGATTGACGCCACTTCCAATGCCTTCTGATAATGTTTTTGCGAACTAACACCTGTTACTTCGTCTTGTTTATTGAGTTATTGTACATCTGCTTATCGAGTTGTATTTACAGTTGGTTAACCTAGCGAGCTCTTTGTTTTGATTATCGAGTTGTTTTTGTCCTTACTCGGTTCACTACCTGATTATTACGAGGCAAGTGCTAACTTTTCGAACAAAGGTTCAAATTTCATTTACATTGTTGTGTAATGCGATGCGATGCGATGCATAAAATATAGCACTTTTTGAACGAAATAGCTGTTTCATTTCCATCATGTCTTTTGTAAAAAGTACATAGTTTTGAGAAGGTGAAACCTGCCTGAGGCAGTGTAATGTGCTTAAACTACCAGTAAAAACAAAAGTAAAGTGAAAAGGGACAGGAGTAGCAGAGTGTCTGGATTAATACCGGTGGCCTCCCCTTGTGGTCGATGCACCTCCCACGCCCTTGTTCAGGCCAATTATGTGGTTTGACACCTTCATTACTCAGGACAGTGCAAGGAATTGAACTCTTGAAACCTTAATAGATCTTCGTGTTGACCTCGAACTGTGTCTTCTATGAGCAACACTCGGTACCTGCGAGGAGTATCCTTTCTCGTATCCTTTTTGTATCCTGTGAATTCCGCAAATCGCTTCAATTATGTTGTATTATGTTGCTTCGTTTTGGCTTTAATAGAGCACCCTCGTTACGCTTCTTGCGTTGAGCGCTGTCTCATCTTGTTTTGAATTTGCATCTCAACATCATGAGTAACATGCCATTACTATGCTTCAGTTGAATATCCACCCTTTTTTCATTGCTTTACACATTGCGTACGTTTCCACGGATGCTTTACTTACATGTGTTTATACACCCCTTTAAGTTTCTTTTATACACATTGCATGCGTTGTCGCGTATTGCTTTACTTATATGTGTTCGAGTTTCTTTTATACACATTGCATGCGTTGTTGCGCATTGCTTTACTTATATGTGTTCAAGTTCCTCATTATACACATTGCATGCGTTGTCGCGTATTGCTTTACTTATATATGTTCAAGTTCCTCATTACACACATTGTATGCGTTGTCGCGTGTACTTTACTCACATGTGTTCAAGTTTTTTTTATATACATTGCATGCGCTGTCGCGTATTGCTTTACTTATATGTGTTTGAGTTTCTTTTATACACATTGCATGCGTTGTCGCGTATTGCTTTACTTGTATGTGTTCGAGTTTCTTTTATACACATTGCATGCGTTGTCGCATATTGCTTTACTTATATGTGTTCAAGTTCCTCATTATACACATTGCATGCGTTGTCGCGTATTGCTTTACTTATATGTGTTCAAGTTCCTCATTATACACATTGCATGCGTTGTCGCATATTGCTTTACTTATATGTGTTCAAGTTCCTCATTTTACACATTCCATGCATTGTCACGTATTGCTTTACTTATATGTGTTCGAGTTCCTATTATACACATTGCATGCGTTGTCGCATATTGCTTTACTTATATGTGTTCAAGTTCCTATACAAATTGCTCACGTTGTCGCGTGTGCTTTACTTATATGTGTTCAAGTTCCTTTATTTTCACACATTGTACATGTTATCGCATGTGCTTTACTTACATGTGTACATTTCATTCCTGCGAAACACATTGTATGCGTTTCCGCACGTGTTTTACTTACATGTGTACATTTTATTCCTTACTTTACACGTTGCATGCGTTGTCTCGCATGCTTTACTTACATGTGTATACTTATCAATTGCCTCACACATTGTACATGTTGTCGCATGTGCTTTACTTACATGTATACATTTTATTCTTCGTTTTACACATTGTACATGTTGTCACATGTGTTTTACTTACATGTGTATACTTTTCCTCACCTCCACACATTGTACACGTTGTCACGTGTATTTTACTTATATGTGTTTGTGCCTTCATAGAATTGTTATGCTTGTTTCAAATCGCATTGCTATGCACACACTCGGGTTGCGTTGTTATGCACCCCTCCCACCTGCGTTGTCATGCACCCTCTCACTCACGTTGTCACGCACTTTTCACTTGCATTGCTATGTATGTATCTAACGATATTGTACCTGTTAAGTTCTCTTTTTTTTTTCAAGCCTGATATTGTATGTACGGTTCATTTGAGGTTGTCACGACCAGATGAACCACACAGGATTGTTTCAAATCGCATTGTTATGCACACACTCGGGTTGTGTTGTTATGCACCCCTCCCACCTACGTTGTCATGCACCTTCTCACTCACGTTGTCACGCACTTTTCACTTGCATTGCTATGCATGTATCTAACGATATTGTACCTGTTAGGTTCTCTTTTTTTTTTCAAGCCTGATATTGTATGTACGGTTCATTTGAGGTTGTCACGACCAGATGAACCACACAGGAACGATATTGTATGTACAGTTCAATTGAAGCTGGCACGACCAGACGAACCGCACAGGTATTGTATTCTCCGTGTCAACCGTAGCAAGAATTACATAATTTTCTTACATCCTTTTTGCATTGTAATGTAGTTTGGTTTTTGGCTTGCTTAAAACTGTTGCATTTATTGTATGTATTTGCTTTGTTACTGCTTTCTTTGCATGATCATAAGTTATGTTCGGCTTTGTGCATTGTTCTTTCATTTTGCCCCTGCCTTCGGGTGCATATCTTCGTCTGTAGTTTGTATGCTTTGTCTAAGTCTTCGGCCATGTCAAAATTGGGTCATCTCCGGGCTTTGACACTCACTCCCATCATTGTTATGACTTTCGAGTTCTGTCAAAGAGGGGCAACTGTAGACACCCCATTTTTGACCGTCCTCAAGTCTTGGACGTTATCATTTGAACACTCAATGATCATCCATGTTCGTGTTCGTTTTGAGTTCCCGAAGGTCTCGGCCACGCGCCTTGCCTCAGGATCCCTTAACTTGCCTGTTTTTTGCTTGGTCGTGGACCAAGAGCTTGTTTTTTTTTTTTGCTTCTGAGGACAGAGAATGGCTTGTTGGTCATCCTCACATCTCACCGGCCTTGGCTTGAGGCTACCGGCCCTGTTTTGTTGCTACCGGCCATTGGTGAGGCCGGTCGGCATTATATTTGGTCGACCGGCCGTTTGTTTGGTCAATCGGCCATATTTTCTAGCCGGGACTTCTTTTTTGCCTTTTTCAGGCATTTTGCATGCCAGCTGTGCCAGCTGGAGCACACTTACCTGTCCTCCATGTATGGAGGATTTGCACCCATTGCAGCCTTTTTATCTAGCTTCTTGAGAAAGCTTGAACCCTTTGCCTTAGCTTCCCAAGAAGCTTGGACCTTTGCCTTAGCTTCCCCAAGAAGCTTGAACCTTTGTTCTAGCTTCTTGAGGAAGCTTGACCCCTTTGTCTTAGCTTCTCCAAGAAGCTTAGGCCCATTTTGTTCTATAAAAGAGTGCCTCCCTTCTCCTTCAGGGGGTTGAGCAAAAAATCAGAGATATATATCACACATGCCACTCTCTCTCTATATCTCCCCCTCTCTCTAGATTGTGTGTGTATTAGTGTTCAAAAGTGTGTTTTTGTTCCTATTTTTGCACTAAGGCACCTAGTGTTACACCATACTTCGGTTACTGAGGTGTTGAGGGACTGGTTTCAGAGTTTTTAGGTTGGTTTTGATCAGTGGAAGGGGCTGGGGTTGGTGTTCTGGAAGTGTTCTTCAAGGGCGAGCACCATTGCTTTATACTCCCCATTTTTGTACAAGCTTTTAACTTATCTTGCATGCTGTTTTGAGCTTTGTGTATAACTGATAAACGTTCTGATTTTTCATGTTTAAGATGTTTCATTAAGGTCTCTTTTGTGTTTGGGGTTGTCCACCCCCTCTTAGGCCTTGTTTGGCCTCTTTTTGTGCCTTTCTCTTTGAGCTTTGGGACCCCTTTATTTTGACCTTCTCACCACTGAAATCCAAAGGATTTTCAGTGGTGAAGAAGTGGTTTTGAAGTCATGTATAGGGGAGGGACACCCCACTCCCCTTTTGTCTCATTTGCTTGTATTATTGGCTTAATATGGTAGCATGTATGTTTAGTTGTTTCTAGCATCATTTCAGTGGGTATTCGGAGTTATTTTGTCATGTTATACCTCTGTTTTGAGTTGGTTTAGTGGTCCCTTACATGCATCATATACATGCCTTGTAATCCCATTGTTTGCTTTAAACATATGTCTAGCATGTGGACTACCATGCTTACATATTTTGGCTTGATTCCTTGAAGCTTTTAGCCTTGTTATGACATGATTAGGCTCTGATTTTGGTCCTTTTGGTGATGCTTGCATTGTTTTACATAGCTACCATGTAATCTAACTTGTTGGCCTTGGGTGTGTGAGTCTTTGGCATGCTTTACTTGAACCATTTCAGTGATTTCGAATCACTTATCATGCTATTTTAGTCCATACTCTGTGCTTGTATGCTCGCATTTACCATCCTCTCAATGCTTTGAAGAGTTGTTCTTTTGTGCCTTAAAAATGAGTCATTGTGCATGCCTCTTTGTTTAAGTCTTCAAACTGCCATATCCATGGGTTTCGGGGCTCCTTTTGGTATATTATAACTCTGTTTTTTGTTGAAAAGCCCATGTCGTGCTTGGTTGTGATAGTTGTAATGGAGTGCTCTCTTTGTAGTCTTGAATGCCTTTGTTTTGGTGCCTATTTCTTAGCATGTTTTGGCCGTGTTCCACAGATGTTCTAGTCTTGTTTTGGTCTGCCCTAGGACTGATTTAAGTCATTTTGACTCTTTAAGGCTTGGTTGGTATGGCTATGGTTTGAACCCTTTGGTTGATCTCAAGCTTTAGGCCCCTTTGCATGCTATGTTTCACTTGTGTGTTTGGATTTGGATTTCCTTTTAGCACGATTTCAGAGCTCAGCATGTTTGTAAAATGCCCATGTTTGTCTCTTTTAAGTATGCTTGGAATTGCCTCTTTTATGCCTTAAGTGATACACCTTGGTGCATGCATGCTTACATGTGTGATTCGTGCTTTTGTTACATCATTATTGGCCACTGTTTTGGGGCATGGCTGAGGCCTCCCATTTCGGTTTAAGCCCACCCTTGTACATGGTTGCATGTTTGGCACGTTGCATCTTGTTACATCATTTGCATGCTTGCATTATATCATGTTTGCATGTTCTTGTTACATTAGCTTAGCTTGCATGTTAGGTCGCATTGCATTGTATCTCGCATGCTTAGCACATTTTACATTTGCATGTTTAGGTTGCATCGCATTTGGCATGCTTTGCTGACTTAGCCCCATATTGCATACTTGAACCATTTTGCATATTTGAGCCATATTGCATACATGCATTGCATTGTGTTTGGTTTGGGGTGTCAAACCAAACATGAGGTATGAGGTGTGTTCGTACTTAAAGTGACGAAATACGCCTCAAACCTCGGTCGCCGACACTCTTGATCCCAACATGATAGTGTGTAGCATTCATTTGTTTTTATTGCATTCATTTTACATTGATTTACAAACTTGGCACCTTTGGCCATCACGTATTGAAATGCGTGATTGATGGCCCGAGGGTCGAGAGCCATACTCCCTTTAGTTCATGGCATGATAGGGAGGGTGGTCATGTGTACATTTGGCTTGCAAATTTTATGCCATGCACTGTCTGTCCTCTGTTACAGCAAAATCAGTGTTCTGCAGGAAGAAATGGCCGGCCGACCACTTCTAGTTCCGACCGACCATCAGTGTCCAGCCGGTGATCCAATTTTTGGCCGATGGCCACATCCCCATGGCCGGCGTTGCTTTCTCTGGGCCGATAGCATCCCAAAGTGTGCATGGGGTGGTTCAGAAGCAACTTTTAGATGTTCACAATTCTCAGAAAATATAGAACAGTGCGAACAGAGGCAACAGAAGCATGGCAACGAGTTTCCGAGCGAGGCGAATCGAGCTTGCATCGTCCCATCATTCCAAGGCAGGGTTGCGGCCACCTCTTTTTGTAATTAATTTGTTAATTAATTAGAATTTTGTAATATTTAATTAGCTAGAGTAGTTAATTATTTATTTAGTTTGTATTATTTATTCGGACCCTCCGAGAGAGGGCAATGTTGTAATAAGTGTGCGTGCGTGTGTGAATGTCATCCAACCCACGTCTTTCCCACTTTTATTTACTAGCTTATGATGGTTAGTTTAGGGCATGTTTTAATTAGCATACTTATGTTCGCATGTTTGCATTCATTCATCTGTCTTGCATGCACCAGGCTCGGCGCATCATACTAATTACGTAGCATTTCAATTCCAAGTTGAATACATGTTAAGTGTTGCAATTCACATGCCATTGTAGAATAGCCGAGCCTATTTTAGTTGCATTTTGCATGTGTTGCATTAGCCATCTTAACATGAACTAGGATCATGCATGATTACTAACTAGTTTCTTGTTTTGGCTCGGAGTACACTGTAAGTGTTTATGATTTAGCATCTCGCATGAGTGTGAGTGTTAACATGACAGCATGCTTTCCATGAGGCTAATTGCTTAGGTGATATAACTGTCTGAATGCCTAATGAAATTAAATAAAATATAAACAAAATTTTCACATAAAACATCAATAAAATATCTATAAAAAAATATTTTAAAAAATTAAATACATAAAACAAAAATAAAATTAAATAAAATTATTTTATTTTTAATTGAGACATTTAATTTTTTTTTGAATTTTACTAAATATAATACATAATTAAATACTAGAGGGCAAAAATGTAATTTCATTGTCTAATCCCATAGGATGAGTTATCCCATGGTTTATATCCCACCCCCCCTCATGGGATAGGATAGTCCCACAACTATGAAACTAATAGTCCGGGGGAACTATTAGTCCGAAACAATACTTTTGAAACAAACAGTGGACTATTAGTCCGGTGGGACTAATAATCCAATCCCACACCCTAATCCTTCAAAACAAACGCACCTTTAGGTCATGTTTGATTCACAAGATTAATAGTGAAGTATTAATAATCCTATTAAATTAGTGTAGTATTCACTATCCAATTGGATTAATATTCATTGGATTAATAATCCCACCCCTCCCCCATTACTAATAATCCTATTTTTTTTTGAATTTTACTAAATATAATACATAATTAAATACTAGAAGGCAAAAATGTAATTTCATTGTCTAATCCCGTGGGATGAGTTATCCCATGGTTTATATCCCACCCCCCCTCATGGGATAGGATAGTCCCACAACTATGAAACTAATAGTCCGGGGGAACTATTAGTCCGAAACAATACTTTTGAAACAAACAATGGACTATTAGTCCGGTGGGACTAATAGTCCAATCCCACACCCTAATCCTTCAAAACAAACGCACCCTTAAGGTGCGTTTGTTTGAACAGACTAGATAAGGAGGGATTGTAATCCATCGAACTATTAGTCTTGGGATACATCGTCCCGGAACTATTTGGTTGGACTAAATTTTTATCCTATGTTTGTTTAGTAATGGGATTAAATGTCTGGATTGGACTATTTTTAGTTTTCCAATTTTTGTTTGGGACATTATGGAGAAGGATAAATGCTGAAATGATTATTTTACCATTTTCAATTATTTACTATGTAATAGCTTTAATATTTTAATTATTTTTAGCCAGATTAAATAAAAATTTGTTTTATTTTATTTTTTGCACAATATTTTAATTATTTTAATTTATTATTTTCAATTAAATTAAATTTATAATTTATATTTTTTATTTAATATATAATTTTAAATTAACAAGACTAAAAAAATAATTTAATTTAATATGTAAATTTAATTTTTTAACAACACTAAAAAAATTTAATTTATAAGGCCATAATTTATAATTTATTATTTTTAATTAAATTTAATTTATAATTTATCATTTATAATTAAACATTTTTATTTAATATATAATTTTAAATTAACAACACTAAAAAATAATTTATAAATGTTCAAAAGACTATTTTATTCTTTTCTAATTGTTTGCTAAGCAGTAGCATAGAGGGTAAAATGGACATTTTTCAAAATAATCCCATGGGATACCAATCCCATGGTTTCTATCCCACCTCCTCCCATGAGATAGGATAGTCCCATATTTGTGGGACTAATAGTCCGGTGCAAAAAAAACGAAACAAATAATGGACTATTAGTCTGGAGCAAAAAAAATGAAACAAATAATGGACTATTAGTCTGGTGGGACTAATAGTCCCGTCCCACGCCCTAATCCCTCAAAACAAACACACCCTTAGCATACCAAACAAAGGATAAGTGTAGACGTCCCCGAACATCCCAGGAGGGAAATCTTCCATTTTGTTCATATGGGCTCATTACAGTTCAGGACTCAAATGTCACAGTCCCATATCTAATCTCGGAGAGTGCAATGCATGATCGATGAATCATCAAAGAGTCCAAATTCGGCAAATCATTTTTGAAAACAAATTTTTTGAAAGAAGTGCCAAACATGGACTGCTTTGCCAGATACAGAGTCGCCACCTAAATATTTTATTTTGGAAAATTTAGGAAACCCTGACTCGTTGCCTAAGGCCACGTGTCCGTCATCACCAAAGTTACCTCGGCTCGGGAACTTGGGTAAGATTGGGGAAGGTCACTTCGTGAGCACCCCCGCTCGCCCGATCAAAGATCGGCCTCTACTAACCATGATATCGAGTTTTGAAAACATTATGTGCTCTTATTCCGGTTATTAGCCTAGATTTACTACGTGATGCGCACAACATACAAGTATAGACTGGATTGCCTGAATTGGAACAACACATCTCATGTTTGTTTATTTTGAAAATGGTTTAATGGTGCTACCCGCAAATAGGCTAACCTGTGGATTTGCCACCCTCGGGTGGGCTTAGAAAACATGATGGTTTGCCACTCTCAAGTGGGCTTAAAACTCACAGTCAATACATTATTCCAATCAGATAATCCAACCTTCACCCACAGGCATTCAGGCAAGTATATCACATAAGCACATAGCCTCATGGTAAGCATGCTATCATGGCAGTCATTAATTTAATATGTAAATTTAATTTTTTAACAACACTAAAAAAATTTAATTTATAAGGCCATAATTTATAATTTATTATTTTTAATTAAATTTAATTTATAATTTATCATTTATAATTAAACATTTTTATTTAATATATAATTTTAAATTAACAACACTAAAAAATAATTTATAAATGTTCAAAAGACTATTTTATTCTTTTCTAATTGTTTGCTAAGCAGTAGCATAGAGGGTAAAATGGACATTTTTCAAAATAATCCCATGGGATACCAATCCCATGGTTTCTATCCCACCTCCTCCCATGGGATAGGATAGTCCCATATTTGTGGGACTAATAGTCCGGAGTAAAAAAAACGAAACAAATAATGGACTATTAGTCTGGAGCAAAAAAAATGAAACAAATAATGGACTATTAGTCTGGTGGGACTAATAGTCCCGTCCCACGCCCTAATCCCTCAAAACAAACACACCCTTAGCATACCAAACAAAGGATAAGTGTAGACGTCCCCGAACATCCCAGGAGGGAAATCTCCCGTTTTGTTCATATGGGCTCACTACAGTTCAGGACTCAAATGTCACGGTCCTGTATCTAATCTCGCAGAGTGCAATGCAAGACTGATGAATCATTAAAGAGTCTAAATCTGGCAAATCGTTTTTGAAAATAGATTTTTTTGAAAGAAGAGCCAAACACGGACTGCTTTGCCAAATACAGAGTCGCCACCTAAATATTTTATTTTGGAAAAATTTAGGAAACCCTGACTCATCTCTAAGGCTACGTGTCCGTTATCACCAAAGTTGTCTCGGCTCGGGAACTTGGGTACGATTGGGGAAGGTCACTTCGTGAGCACTCCTGCTCGCCCGATCAAAGATCGGCCTCTACTAACCATGATATCGAGTTTTGAAAACATTATGTGCTCTTATTCCGGTTATTAGCCTAGATTTACAACGTGATGCGCACAGCATACAAGTATAGACTGGATTGCTTGAATTGGAACAACACATCTCATGTTTGTTTATTTTGAAAATGGTTTAATGGTGCTACCCGCAAGTAGGCTAACCTGTGGATTTACCACCCTCGGGTGGGCTTAGAAAACGTGATGGTTTGCCACTCTCAAGTGGGCTTAAAACTCACAGTCAATACATTATTCCAATTCAGATAATCCAGCCTTCACCCACAGGCATTCAGGCAAGTATATCACATAAGCACATAGCCTCATGGTAAGCATGCTATCATGGCAGTCACTCACAGGCATACAGGGATGCTAAAGCATAAACACTTATCGAGTACTCCAAGCCAAAACAGAAGCTATGTTAGAAATCCATGCATGATCCTAACTATGCTGAAATGCCTAATGCAACACATGCAGGAATGCAACTACAATAGGCTCGGCTATTCTAAAGATGGCATGTGAAAAGCTACAACTAACAAGTATTCAACACGGAATTGAAATACAATGTAGTTAGTATGATGCGCCGAGCCCTGTGCATGCAATACAGATGAATGAATGCAAACATGTGAACATATAGATGCTAATTGAAACATGCCCTAATCTTACCATCATAAGCCGATAAATAAAAGGGAGAAAGACGTGGGGTTGGAAGACATACATCGCACATACACACACACTTATTACAATTGTGCCCTCGCTCGGAGAGTCCGAATAAATAATACAGTCCGAATAAACAATTAACTACTCTAGCTAATTAAATATTAAAAACCCTAATTAATTAACAAATTAACTAGGAAAGCAAAATAAACTAGTATGCATGCATGCTCGCGTCGCCTTGTCGGAAAATTCCTTGCGATGTCCCGATTTGCCTCTGTTTGCAATTAATCCCGGAATACTGTGCAAAGCTCTAGAAGGCTGCTGATTTCTGGTTTGCTGCAACAAAGAGCAAGAAAGGGGCATGGCAAAGTATTTTCACATATGTATGCACACCTCGATCCTCGTGTCACCAATCACGCATCTCGATGCATGATGGCCGAGGAGTCGAATTGCACGACTCGATGTGAAATAAATGCACATAAAAACACAACAAGACCTAAACTCCATCATGGGTAATCCAGAGTGTGGGCAACCGGTAATTGAGACACGTTTCGTCACTTTGAGTACGAAACGTCCCTCGTTTCCTGTGTTTGAGCTAACTCTTATCCCAAACACAATGCAATGGCATACACAATGCGACTAACATGCAACCTAGCATAAGCAATGCAATGGACTAAAATGCCATACACAATGCACGATGGACTTACACCAATATGAGTGGACCTCAGCCACAATCAAATCAGTGGCCATATGATGAAAATGAGACAACCGAAATACATGCAGACGTGCACGAATGCCAAGTACCGATCCTAAGGCATCAAATGCCACTCTACCAAAGCATGGCAAGGGATGAAGTATGGCATACAAACACACATGACACAGCTCGGAAATGGTATAAAAGATGATCCCGAAACATGTGAATATGTCACACAATGCATGCTAGATGGCCCGAGTACCGAAACTAGTGAAGCGGGTTACACTAGAGGTACACAAAGCAATGCACCAATGGCAAAACCAACCCCAAACAGACCCTAGGCAGGTCTGAAACAGTGGGAAAATGGCCTAAAATGATGTCTTGGAATGCAAAGAAATGGAGCTCATTTAATGGTCAGTAAATGAGGCATACATGCCCGACTCTCAAACACATTTAAAGAGTAAAAAACTTGGGAATATGGCATTCACATAAGCTCCAAAATATGATGTATAATGGCCCCAAAACAAGAAAACATCTCAGTATATGCATGTTGGACCTCAAAACTCAAAGCTAAGCATGGACATTGAACTACAAGCATGAAAAACAAGAATCATTCGACCATGAGACCCAAAAGAAGAGCAAAGGCAGTCCAAAATATGCACAAAATAAGTTTAAGGCATGGCCAAAAAGTCCTAAAATCAAGGGTCAACAAAGCGTGCAAAGAAAGCTAGTGAACCATGAGTTGTACTACAACTATATGAAGCATATGAGAGCTCACCAAACCAGCCAAAAAAAGAAGTATGCCATGCCAAAATATGCCCGAAAATCCACTAAAACTAAGTCAATGCATGCAAGAAAGATAGGCTCCTTTGGAAGGTCATGCAAGGGGTAATTCTACACATGTATGATGGATACACAAAATGGAAAAACCACCTCTGGAAAGAGGTTATGAGGGCCCTACAAAGCACCAAAAAGGTCTTGAAATATGGCTTTGAAACATGCAAGTAGGAGCCCCTTTGGAAGGCCAACAAAGCTAGTAAACAAATCAAGGGGTGAGAGGGTCACCCCTCTCTGATTTTAGGGCTCAAAAACACATTTCAGTGGCTAAAAGGCCAAACCAAGGTCAACACAAATGCTCTAATGCATAGCCCTAAACATGAGTAAATGAAGCATGAAAATGGGAAGATGACCCCGAACAGAAAAAATGTTTGAAACAGACATGTTTATAAGCTCAAATTTTTTTTTTCAGTTTATGGAAAAATCCAGAAATGCTTGCAAATAAGGCTAAAGAATGAAGCAAAATAAAGCTACAAAGAGGGAAATGGTGACTTACCCTTGTAGCACAGCAATGCGGCAAGCTCTGGACCAAGAAAGTGAGCCCTTAACCTCTGAAAAACAGCTCCAAGGTACTTAGGATGGTAGTGGAGGTGTTGTGCTTGGAGGTGTAGTGCAAATGGCCAAGAACCATGGAGCTATGGATCTTGGATGTAGAGATATAGAGGGAGAGTATATGTATGCCTCAGCCAAAAATGTTCAACCCTTGCAAATGGAGAGGAGAGCCTCTCTTATAGAAGAAGAGGTCCAAGGCTTCTTAGAGAAGCCTCAAGTAAAGGGACCAAGCTTGTAAAAGAAGCTAAACCAAAAGGGTCAAGCTTCTTGAGGAAGCAAGACCAAAGGGGTCAAGCTTCCTCAAGAAGCTTGACAAAAGGTCAAGCTTCTCTTAGAAGCTAAGCAAAAAGGACCAAAGCTTCCTTAAGAAGACAAAAAAAAAAGGGTTAAATCTCGAAGGATGGGGCAAATGCCTCCCGGCTGGCACAGCTGTATGCAACTTAGAAAGGCCAAAAAAGAGATGGCTGGCCGACCAGTTCAAGTGGTTGGCTGACCACTTCCCCTGGTCGGCCATGCCAAAAAGGTGGCCGCCCAGGTGAATGCAACACAATGATGGTATGGGAGACCAGAAAATGTGGCTCAAAAGTGAGGGAGACCAAGGGGTCGAAAGGGTCAAGCACCAAAGGTGGTCGGCCATACCAAATAGGTGGCTTCCCAGATGAATGCAACACAATGGTGGCATGGGAGACCAGAAATTATGGCCCAAAAGTGAGGGAGACCAGCTCTCTAACAAGAAAATCGGGCGGCGAAAAGAAAAGTGGTCTCCAAGAAGAAAAGGTGGTCTCCCACCATAATACCACCTTTCTAACAATGAAACTAGGGTCCATGCCAAAAATGAACCTTAACCGATGCAAAACGAGGGTTCGGGGGCCAAAACGGGCAGCCGGGGGCCCCGAAAACTAACTGTTAAGCGCCGGAAGTGGTGTGTGACCCCAAAGGTGGTCTTCCAGGCCACAGTGTCCCTCTAGGGAGAGGAAACAAGATGTGTGCCAAAAACTGGAGCAAACGGAGGTGGTTAAGCAGTCCCGAACCGAGGCACGCGGCCGACGGCTCCGAAAATCGGAAACTAGTCTCCAAACGGGAAAAGTGGTCTACGACCACGAAACGTAGCCTACGGCCACTGAGAGATGTCCTGTGAGACCTCTCCCTCCCTTCGGAAAGAGAAAAACAGAGAAAACAAGACTTGGTTCATAAACCGAGGCAAAGCACAAAAGATCCCCGAAGTCCGGAGGCAAGGCTCTCAGTCGAGACTCCGCAACCTCAGAACGAGCACAACATGTAACATCACCGAGCGCTCATTTGGTGACGTTTGAGTCTTAAGGTCAGTCAAAAATGGGGTGTCTACAGTTGCCCCTCTTTAACAGAATTCGGAAGTCATAAGTGATGGGAGTGAATGCCAAAGCCCAGAGACGACCCATTTTTGACAAGGCCGAAGACTTAGACAAACAGGCAAGACAAAAGAGATGCGCCCGCAGGCATGCCCGCAGGTGGGGGCAAGATGCAAAGGACAATGCACGGTCCCAAACATAACTTTTGATCATGCAAAGACAGCTGTAATGAAGTATAACATGCAACAGTTTTAAGCAAGAATACACAAATCTAACTACATTACATGCAGAAAGGGGGTAAGAGAATTACTACAATTCTCACTGCAAATACAGTGTGCAAGTGTGATAAATGCACTAAGTGAACAACTGTGATGGATACACTAAAGATGAACACAAAGTGTGATAGATGCACCAAGTGAACAAGTATGATAGATACACTAAAGGTGAACACAAAGTGTGATAGATGCACTATGTGAACGAGTGTGATGGATACACTAAAGGTGAACACGAAGTGTGATAGATGCACTAAGTGAACGAGTGTGATGGATACACTAAAGATGAACACGAAGTGTGATAGATGCACTTAGTGAACTAGTATGATAGATACACTAAAGGTGAACACGAAGTGTGATAGATGCACTAAGTGAGCGAGTGTGATGGATACACTAAAGGTGAACACGAAGTGTGATAGATGCACTAAGTGAACAAGTGTGATGGATACACAAAAGGTGAACACAAAGTGTGATAGATGCACTTAGTGAACAAGTATAATGGATACACTAAAGGTGAACACGAAGTGTGATTGATGCACTAAGTGAACGAGTGTGATGGATACACTAAAGGTGAACACAAAGTGTGATAGATGCACTTAGTGAACCAGTATGATAGATACACTAAAGGTGAACACGAAGTGTGATAGATGCACTACGTGAACGAGTGTGATGGATACACTAAAGATGAACACGAAGTGTGATAGATGCACTAAGTGAACGAGTGTGACGGATACACTAAAGGTGAACACAAAGTGTGATAGATGCACTTAGTGAACAAGTATGATAGATACACTAAAGATGAACACGAAGTGTGATAGATGCACTAAGTGACCGAGTGTGATGGATACAGTAAAGGTGAACACGGAGTGTGATAGATGCACTAAGTGAACAAGTGTGATGGATACACAAAAGTAAGTGAAGTGTGATGGATACACTAATGGTAAATGACGTGAATATGTGCATGATAGATACACAAAATGAGGATGTGTGTGATAGATACAGAAAATGAGAATGAGTGTGATAGGTATAGAAAATGAGAATGTGTGTGATAGATACAGAAAATGAAAGAAGTGTGATTGATACACTAAGTGAAAAGAGTATGATTGATACGCTAAATATCAAACTGCCCTTCAGCCTTTTCAAATTTTCATATCAAACTGGCCCTTAGGCCTATTTACACTTTCGTGTTGAAACGGCCTCTGGCCCATTCATTCATGTATTGTCAAAACGACCTTCGGTCTATTCTTTTATGTCAAAACGACCTTCGGTCTATTCATTTGTGCCAAAACGACTTTCAGTCCATTCATTTGTGTCAAAACGACCTTCGGCCCAATCGTTTGCGTCAAAACGGCCTTCGGCCCAATCGTTTGCGTCAAAACGGCCTTCGGCCCAATCATTCATGTCAAAACGGCCTTCGGCCTAATCATTTATGTCAAAACGGCCTTCGGCCCAATCATTTATGTCAAAACGGCCTTCGGCCCATACATTCGTATCAAAACGGCCTTTGGCCCACTCATTTATGTCAGAACGGCCTTCGGCCCACTCATTCATGTCCAAACGACCTTCGGTCTATTTATGTTTATCAAAACGACCTTTGGGTCCATTTATGTTTATCAAAACAACCTTGGGTCCATTTATGTTTATCAAAACGACC
Organism: Camellia sinensis; assembly: GCF_004153795.1. Classification (NCBI taxonomy): domain Eukaryota; kingdom Viridiplantae; phylum Streptophyta; class Magnoliopsida; order Ericales; family Theaceae; genus Camellia; species Camellia sinensis. The sequence continues at coordinate 3,062,615 of NW_021025011.1, read as the reverse complement.
TTGGCTCCATTTATGTTTATTCATATCAGACTTACGTCCATAATCCCAATTAGCAATTCATAAAGCTTATAAGGGAATAGACAATTAGCCATTCACAAGCATTCAAATATCGATATTACTCACAGTGATCGGCTTGTGGATTTGCCCTGGAGCTTGACCCTACAAGTTTCATGAACACAAAAGGGTCATTAACAGTTCAATCCGTTCTTTAATTCACATATTCCTCTTTAGGCTTTATTATTATCTCATTAACTCATTTACAATGCTTAACATATGCCTAAGAGTGCTTGCAAGTGAAAGAGAACGGAAAACAGAACACAAAATGCAAAAACAGAATTTCAGAAAATAGGGTCCCCGCTCGAGCGTGGACTTACCCGCTCGAGCGGACCCTTAAGTCTGCGAAAGTACTGGTTGCCTTCTATTCCAGCTCGAGCGTGAACTAGGCCGCTCGAGCGGACTGCCTGCCTACACAGCTCCCTGCTCGAGCGTAAACTTCCCCGCTCGAGCGAACACCACATCTGCAGAAAATGCTGGGAGCTCGATTTCTCCGCTCGAGCATAACTTCACCCGCTCGAGCGTACATCGAAAATCTGGGTTTTCCAGATTGAGTTCTTGAGCTTCATCTTGACATATACACTATATGAACAAAGTGTGATTGATACACTAAATGAATGAAGTGAGCAAAGTGTGATGGATACACAAAAGGCAAACATAAAGTGTGATAGATGCACTAAGCGAACAAGTGTGATGGATACACAATAGGTGAACACGAAGTGTTATCGATGCACTAAGTGAACAAGTGTGACGGATACACAAAAGTAAATGAAGTGTGATGGATACACTAAGGTGAATGACCTTAAACGGAACTTCTTTGAATGAACAGTACATACAATATCGCCTGGTTGTGCCAGTTTCAAATGAACCGTACATACAATATCATGCATGAATGAGAAAGAAA
>NW_021025011.1:3039947-3050911 GCF_004153795.1 Camellia sinensis | reverse complement strand
TACATATGGGTCACAAATAAGTCAATCCGTTCTTTAATTCACATATTCCTCTTTAGGCTTTATTATTATCTCATTAACTCATTTACAATGCTTAACATATGCCTAAGAGTGCTTGCAAGTGAAAGAGAATGGAAAACAGAACACAAAATGCAAAAATAGGATTTCAGAAAATAGGGTCCCCGCTCGAGCGGCTCGAGCGTGGACTTCCCCGCTCGAGCGGACCCTTAAGACCTACAAAAGTACTGGATAGGTGAAATTTACGCTCGAGCGTTTATTCTGGCACTCGAGCAGAAGGCCTCTACATGGCTTCCCGCTCGAGCGTTAAATTCCACGCTCGAGCAGACATCATGGTCTGCAGAAAATACTAGGAGCACGAAATTCACGCCCGAGCGGCGGTTTCCCCACTCGAGCGGACATCAAATTTCTGGGTTTTTCAAAATGTGTTCTTGAGCTCAAAACGACCTCCAAAGGTTCCAAACTCATAATTTCAGCTCAAACTTCACATATTCATGTACTAACATGGTACAAATACTAAATTACAACATAATGGAGCTCAATTTCACAAAATAATCACATGCATGGCTCAAATTACACCAAACTCATTTTCATCATAACACATTCATGTATTCAAAGCTCCTATCCTCATAAATTGTACATGCATGTGAGGTATTACTCTCATTCTCAATCTCATATGATGAAAAGATGGTCAAATACATGGATTTCAACCAAAATTGCAACATGAGTCATGTAATTCAAGCTCAAATATGCAAATTCAAAACAATACATACATGCATGCATATATAGTCTTCAAATTCATCAAAACCAACTCCTTTCATGTTCTAGATCACAAATTAATCTTCAATTCATGAAATCACAACTCAAATTCATGAGTTAGGGGTTGGTTACTCACCTAGGAGCTTTAATCTTCTAAATTCTAGTCAATTCTTGAGTTAAATCTTCAAATTCCCAAGCTAGAGCCAAAAATTGCTCAAGTCTCTTCCTTTCTTTCTCTATAGCCGGCCTCTCCCTCACTCTCAATTGTCTAACTCAGATTTTGAGTTTTAAGAGAGCTAAAGGAGAGTGCAATGCAAATATACAACAAGCCACACTAACAAATATTTTAATATAAAATAATGGGGTACTTAATTTATCAATTTAATCAGTTTAAATTGACCAGAATCAATTTTCAATTAAATTTCATCGTAGGCTCTAAAAATTATGCCAACCACAATGGCGTAATCAATTCCGAGTTCTGTGGCCGATAAGGCCCTCAATTTAATTCTAAATCATATTATTCAAACAGATATTCCTACGGTGGACAGATAGAATTCTAGAATCACATATATCACATAATGGCACACCAAATCATATCAAACATATAATCAAATTCATATTAAGGGCCAATTAACGCATATTACGGAATAGGGGTGTCACACTTTTCTTGCCCCTAGTTCGCGGGCTGCTTCAAATCTGGTCACACAGGCCTCACATCATGATTGGCCTTGGAACATTCTGAATCCAATTTGAAGGTTTGAAATCAAGAGGGGTCGAGTCTCGAGGCCGAGAGTGATCCTAAGCATCACAATCTCAAGAGTGATTCCGCACAGGTCTTCGTAGGACGGCGCAAAACATTTTTTGAAATTTTTTAAGAAAGCGACTAGTCGCTCGCGCTGAGGACAATGCGAAACCAATCTGGATGAAGCCAGGATCCTTCTCAGTACTTATGTTAACAAGCATGATTTCATTCATTAAGGGCTTAGCATGCCTCTCTTTCTCTCAATTGATCAAATTTTTTGCAAATCCCGAGGAATTCCTTCCTCCTTGTTTTCATCACAATGTTCAAAAAGTTTTGAAAAAAAAAACTCAGGTCAATGCAATGATTTCAAAGCACAGAAAAGACACAGTTCTGGTCAAATATTGCCATCTTATTCAGAACTTCTGGCACAACTGGCTCCAAGGTAGAAACAGACTCAAAAGAAAACGAAAAGACAAACACAAAACAAGCAAGTGATGTCCGAGGTAACACCCTCGAAATCACTCGACTCTAACAAAACAGGACTGACTCGATACAACAAGGTAGACCCAACTGACTCAGTACAAAAAGACTGACTATGCACAAAACAACAAAACTGACCTAATACCCAAGTTAGAAAATACAAAAACTAGCATTCACAAATGCTCAAAACAGTGTGTGCCATACGCCACATCTGGAGTAAACTGAGCGCCGCCCGCAGGTGGTTCACCCCCTAATCACATCACATTATCCCCCACAAGTTCACTGATCAAGTTCCGATAGACTTGGCTGAGCTGGTGCGGCGATGACCTTGTTGTCAAACAGATCTTCTACAACATGGCGAAGACGAAAGCAACTGTCTGTGTCATGACCGGTTTGTTAATGGTAGGTACAGTACTTAGTGTGGTCATGCTTTGGAGGGATAGGATCGGGTAGAGGCCGTTGTAGACACCCCATTTTTGACCGTCCTCAAGACTTGGACGTCACCGATCGAACACTCGGTGATTACTCATGTTTGTGTTTCATTTTGAGTTCTCGGAGGTCTCGGTTACGCGCCTTGCCTCAGGGTCTCTCAACTCAACTGTTCTGTGTTTGGTTTTTCATCAAACACTTGTGTTTTTGCTTCTGAGGGTAAAAAGTAGCTTATTAGCTACCCTTGACACTCACCGGCCTTGGTTTGGGGCCACCGGCCATGTTTTGAGGCTACCGGCCATTGGTGAATTATACCATTGGCCGGTTGGCACTCAGTATGGTCGGCTGGCCATCTGTTTGGACGGTGACCTTCTTTTCTGGCCGGTAGCACCTTTTTAACTTTTTCAGGCATGGTGCATGCCAGCTGTGCCAGCTGGAATGCACCAAACCTGCCCCGGGGCATACATGTGGCTGTTTTGTCCCTTTTGCACCCTTTTTGTCAAAGCTTCTTGAGGAAGCTTGACCCTTGGTCAAAGCTTCCTCAAGAAGCTTGCCAACCGTCCTAGCTTCCTCAGGAAGCCTTGCCCCCTTTGACCCCTTTTTGTTTAGCTTCTCTAAGAAGCTTCAAAGCTTTCCCTTGTCTATATAAGAGACCTCCCTTCTCCTTTGATTTGGTTGGGCAAAAAAAAAAATAGAGGGATATACATATATACATCTGAGATATACCTTCTCTCTCTCATCATTTGTGTGTGTTTGAGGGCCTTAAGGTGTATTTTATCCTTAGCTTTGAGGGTTTGTTCTTGAGGTTTTGGACTGTTTTGATCAAAAGAAGAAGGCTGCAGTTACTGTTCATCAAGGGTTCTTCAAGGGTAACTCTTTTACTTTAGATTCCCCAATCTTGCACTAGACTTTTTCCTATCTTGCTCATTGTTTTAGACTTTGTGTATAACTGAAAACGTCTTGTATTTGCATGCTTAAGATACTTCATTAAGGTTGTTTCGGTGTTGGGGGTCGATCTCCCCCTCTTAGGCCTTGTTTGGCCTTTTTGGTGCTCTCTTTGCTAAGCTTTGGTTACCCTTGAGTATTAGCCTTCTCACCACTGAAATCCAGTGGATTTTCAGTGCTAAAGAAGAGGTTTTGAGGTCTTGCATAGGGGAGGGACACCCCTCTCCCTTTATCTCTCTTTTGTCCTCATTTTTGGCTCATAAGGGTAGCATGTATGCTTGGTTGTATTTGGCCCCATTTCAGAAGTTTGTGGATGTTATTTGGTCACTTATTGCCTCTGCTTTTTATCAGATTTGTGGTCCCTTACATGCATAGTATACTTGCCTTGCATTCCTCCATTTTGCCTAGAAGTAAGCCATGCATTTAGGCCATGATTCTTGCATGCTCAAGCTTAACTCCATGAAGGTCTTAGCATTATTTTGCCATGATCAAGGACTGTTGGGGGCTGTTTTAGTCATATTTGGCATGTTTAGGGTAGCCTCTTTGCATTTTGGCTTGTGAGCCTTGAGCATGTGGGTCTCCAGCATGCTTAGCCTAGCTTATTCTCATGATTTGGAATCATTTGGGACCATGTTTCAGTCCATAAATCATGCTTGTATGCATACACTCATCATCTCTTTCATGCTTTAGGGGAGTAGTTTTGTTATGCCTTGAAATGAGCATTGTACATGCCTATGTATTTTAGGCTTTGAGTTGCCTTAACAGTGGGTTTTGGGACTTATTTTGGTACATTAAAACTCCATTTTTAGTTGCATGATGCATGTCATGAGTGTTTGGGGTAGTTGTAGTAGAATGCTCCTTGTCATGGGCCTATTAGTATGCATGTTTGCGTGAACATTTATCCATCCTTTTTGGCATTTTTGGTTACTGTTTTGGGAGTGGGTTGAGGTCTGCCCTTTGTGTCTTAGGTCCACCATTGCATGATCATGTTGCATTGGTTTTATGTTTGCATTGTATCATACTTGCATGCTTGCATATTATTGGCTAGTTGCATTTCATGTCTTAGCTTACATGTTTGATTGGATTGCATTGCATCTTACATGCCTAGCATTGTACATTTGCATGTTTAGCTCGCATCACATTTGCATGTTTAGCTCGCATCATGTTGCATCTTTGAGCCAAGTTTGTATACGTACATTGCATTGTTTGGTTTGGGGTGTCAAACCAAACTTGAGGGGTGAGGAGTGTTCGTACTCCAAGTGACGAAACACATCTCAACCCTCAGTAGCCAATGCCCTTGACTTCAATATGATAGGGTGTTGGCACTCATCTCTTTTGTTGCATTCATTTACATTGAATTGCAAACTTGGCCTCTTAGGCCATCATGTGTCGAAATGCGCAATTGATGGCCCAAGGGTCGAGGGTCATGCTCCCTTGAGTCCCTTGCATGATAGGGAGTGTGTCCATGGTCACATTTGCTCAAAAAAATTCCATGCCATACACTGCTTGCCCTCTGCTGCTGTCAACTGCATGTTCTGCAGGAAATTTTGGCCGGTCGGCTACCAGGAGTGCCGATCGACCAGTAATTTGTGGCAGATAAGCTTGATCGGTGGCCGGTGACCATCCCCTTTGGCCGATGATGTCCCCACTCGGTCGGTGATGCTCCCCAGTGTCCATATAAGCATCCTTGGGGCTTGTGAGAATTTTCAGAGGAGCAGGGCAGTGCAACCAGAGGCAACAGTGCTATGGCAACGAATTTTTGGGTGAGAGGAGTCAAGCATGCATCATCTGCGCACCTCGAGGTGGGGCAATGGCCACCTTTCTTCTGCATTTAATTTTTTAATTAATTAGAAATTTTTGTAATTAATTATTTAGCTTGAGAGTTAATTAATTAGGTGGTTTGTAATATTTATTCGGACCCTCCGAGCGAGGGCAATTGTATAATAAGCGTGCGTGAGTGTGTGTATGTCTCCCAACCCCACGTCTTTCTTTCCTTTTATTTACTAGCTTTCGATGGTTAGCCTAGGGCATGTTTCAATTAGCGTACAGTATGATAGCATGCGTGCATCCATACATTTGTCTTACATGCACCGGGCTCGGCGCATCATGCTAACTGCATTTGTATTTCAATTCCAAAGTTGAATACATGTTAGTTGTAGCATCATCACATGCCATCTTAGAATAGCCAAGCCTATTGTAGTTGCATCTTGTATGTGTTGCATTAGCCATCTTAACAAGAGCTAGGATCATGCATTGATTACTAACTAGCTTTATTTTAGCTCGGAGTACTAGGTAAGCATTTATGCTTTAGCATACCGCATGCATGTGAGTGTTTCCATAACAGCATGATTACCATGTGGCTAGATGCTTATGTGATATAAACTGCTTGAATGCCTGTGGGTGAAGGTTGGGTTGTTTGAGTTGGAACAACTCGTTGAAATCCGTGCTTTAGCCTACTTGCGAGTAGCAAATTTCAAACCGTTTTTCAAACAAACGGATATGCAATGCTTTGTTCCAAATTAGGCGATCTAGTCTATATTTTTGTGTTGTGCGCATCACATAGTAATTCTTGCTAATTAACTGGAATAAGAACACATAACGTTTTCAAAAACAGATATCACGATTAGTAGAGGCCGATCTTCGGATCGGGTGAGAGGGGGTGCTCATAGCTGACCTTTCCTAATCGTACCCAAGCTCCTCAGCCGAAGTGTGTGTATTATAGTGAACCGTGACAATTTGAGAGTCCTGAACTATAGTGAACCCAAAACAAACAAAATGGGACTCATCCTCCCGGGGCGTTCGGGGACGTCTACAATTTCAAGCGACTCTGCTGGGGATTTAGAGAGCTTGGCTCGAACTCGTGATATCCTGTTTTGATTTCATTTATGTTTCTCTTTGCATTGCATGTGCATAGGTGCGCCTAGGACACCGTGTTCGCCATCTGCCATTCCTGAACGATTTGCCGGAGGCTTGACTTTGTCAAAGCATGCCATAAGGCTGACCAGTTGTGGGCTCTGACAGTGTGGGAACACAAACCCCGATTTTACCGGGGCACCCTTTTCGACCATTCGACCTAGTGCATATCGAAATCCATAGTGACTATTCCAAACTAGGACAGGTTGCTTACCCGATGTTAGGTTGTTTGAAAACTGCTGCGTGCATAGTGAAACCCTAGCTCCTGACAAAAATAGGACAGGGAAACCCTACCCCTCCATAGGGGTATTTTGGCTCTCACTTGCTTGTTATGTACTTTTAGAGTGCGTCTCTACAGGGAATGCATGTATTAGTTTACAAGTTTGAATATCAGGCCTGTGGGCATCGAGATCAGTATTTGGGAAATAAGTTGTACCTGAGGGTATCAGTTTACAGGCAGAATTTTGGGGCAGAATTCTGTAGGGGGGCACTGTCATTCAGCTTTGCTCATATGGGTTATGGTGAAATCAGGTTGAGATGCTCTCTGTTTTTCCCTTTTGCTAGGTAGTCCTAGAACCGTAGCTTCAGAAGGCTCCGATATCCCCCGAGGTTCATCGGACTTGTGCTGATAGACTTTGTCAGGTCAGAGATTTAGTTCAAGGGCAATCAGTGTTCCTTTGCCAGAAGCAGGGTAAAAAGGCCAGTCAGGCACAGATCATCAGTTCAACAGTCTTCGGATCAGTAGTCATTATCCATCTCACCTGTGTGCGGTTGGGTTGAGATATCTGCTTTTACCACAGAGACAGATATACCAATAGATCAGTTAGATCAGGGCAGTATGGCGGGAATGGAAAAGATGGTGCACCAACTCCAGGATAGTATGAAAGCCATGCAGCAAGACGCTGTCCGTCAAGCATAATTCGCCAAGCAACAGGCTGTGGTCATAGCCCAATAGGCAGAGACAATTGCCAGGTTAGAGCAACAAACTGGAGTATCTACTTCACACCAGGCTCCTCCCCCACCAAGAGTTCCAACACTCGGGGAGACAGCTAATGTCCAGGAAGATACGGACATTCCGACAGGGCCAGCTCCGCCACCAGTTCTACCCCAGCTATCTAAAACACTCACCAACCTACCAGACCTCCCCTTTGATGTCGAGACGGACCCCACAGCATTGAAAAGTGAGCAAGCTTGAGAAATTGTTCAAGAAATCTCAGGGGGCCCTCTCCATTCCTGACATTAAAGATGGGTATACAGACTCGGCTGTGACGCTTCCGGACAGATTCAAGATGCCACATATTGACCGTTTTGATGGGTCCGAGGATCCCATGGTGCACTTGCGGCTGTTTTCAGACATTCTAAGGCCGATGGGCCTCACCAGATTACAGAAGCTATCATTGTTTGGCTGGACCCTGTCTGGGATAGCCGCAATCTGGTATGCAAAATTGGAGAACTCAGTGAAACAGAATTGGAAAGAGATGACTAAGGCCTTCAGTGATCAATACTCCTACAATGCACAGATTGAGGTCACAACTCATGATCTTGAAGTCACCCGCCAAGAGCCAAGGGAGAGCTTCTCAGAATTCGTGGCCTGCTGGAGGGCCAAGGCCTCAATGATGACCATTAGGCCAACGGATAAGGATCAAATATGGATGGTTGTGCGCAACCTCCAGCCCAAACTAATGCAGAAAATGATTGTGCTCCCCTTCCCTACCTTTTCAGATTTGCATGAGATGGGAGTACAGATTGAGGACGCTATGAAGCAGGGCCTCATTGACCAGGAGAAGGAGCAGCCTAGGAGGGTGTTTTCCCGCAATTCCAGTGCGACCACCAGCGGTGATGCAGCTGCAAAATCTTCTGAAATGGGCATGGTCACCACCACCACACCAAGAGTAGCCACCTCCTTTGTTGGTATATCCACTTCAAACCCCCGAACTTCAGACTATCTACCCCGAGGCAAGAGGGTTTTCACCCCACTCTATATGCCTTTGTCTAAAGCTCCAGGGGTCCTACTCAGGAAAGGACATCTGAAACTGTTAGAACAACGGCCTCTACCCGATCCTCTCCCTGCAAAGCATGACCCGACTAAGTACTGTGCTTTTCATCAACAAACCGGTCATGACACTGACAGTTGCATCCATCTTCGTCACGAGATACAAAATCTGATTGACAACGAAGTCATTCCCGCACCAGGTCCTGCAAAGTCTATCGACACTTGATCAGTGAAGTTGTGGGGGATAATGTGATGTGATCAGGGGATGAACCACCTGCGGGCAGCACTCAGTTTACTCCAGATACGGCGTATGGCACGCACTGTTTTGAGCATTTGTGAATGTTGGTTTTTGTACTTTCTGACTCGGGTATTGAGTCAGTTTTGCTATGTCGTTTAAAGTCTATCCCGTTGTATAGAGTCAGTCTTTTCATATTGAGTCAGTCGGGTCTATCTTGTTGTATCGAGTAGTCCTGTTTTGTTAGAGTCGGGTGATTTCGGGGGTGTTACCTCGGACATCACTTCATTGTTTTGTGTTTGTCTTTTTCCTTTCTTTTGAGTCTGTTTTTGCCGTAGAGCCGATTGCAATTGAGAAATCTGGATGAAACATCTGTGGCTTTCATGTTTTGTACTTATTGCCGCTTTGAGCCAGTTGTGCCAACAGATCTGAATGAAAAAGCAGTAATTCTCACACTCTTGTGTTTGCTTCTACCGTGTGCCAGTTGTGCCAGTTGTGCCAGAAATTCTAAATGAGATGGCAGTATATGACTAGAAGCTATGTCTTTTCTGTGCCTCAGAATCATTACATTGACCTGAGTTTTTCAAAACTTTTTTGAACATTGTGATGGAAACGAAGAGGAAGGAATTCCTCGGGATTTGTAAAAATTTGATCAATTGAGAGAAAGAGAGGCATGCTAAGCCCTTAATGATCAAGATCATGCTTGTTAATGTGACTACTGAGAAGGATCCTAACTTGATCCAGATTGGTTCTACATTGTCTTCCGCGCGAGCGATTTGTCGCTTTCTTAAAAGATTTCAAAAACTGTTTTGTGCAATCTTGCGAAGACCTGTGTGGAATCACTCTTGAAATTGTGCAGCTTAGGATTGCTCTCAGCCTCGAGACTCGACCCCTCATTTTCCAACCTTGGACTAGAACTCAGAATGTTTAAAGGTCAACTACAATGTGAGGCCTGTGTGGCCAGATTCGAAGCAGCCCGTGAATCGACGGCAAGAAAAGTCAGATCCAGAAGATCAAATGTCACCAAAAGAACCTTGCAAAGCTGGATCAGAAGCACCCCTAGAACTAGGGGCAAAGAATTTCAAATGTGCTTGAAGAGCCGAAGATGGATCATTCCACAAATCCAAGAAGGTTGGCAAGAATGCCAAATCCCAGAGGGAGGAAAAAGAAAGCATTGCTGAAGAAAAACTGAGTTCTGATCCACAACACTAGGGGCAAATTCAGCCCCCCTTTGGATAGACTCCTGCATCGTCAGCAAACAGCAGCCATTTTCCTAGATTCAGATGACTTCAGGATCTCAAAACCATGTGACATGGACAAAGCTACACTTTTACCCTTGAGAAGCTCGCTGGGCTGAAAACCTGAAAGGGTGACCCAAGCAAAAGTTAGAGCAAAGAAAAGAACAAGAAAAAAGAAAAAAGAGAAAAAATACAAAGATAAATAAAATGAAAATGAAAAAAAAATGCAAAGATAGAAAAATAAAAATGAAAAAAGAAAAGAAAAGAAAAAAGATGAAAAACAAAGAGGAAAAGAAATGAAAAGAAAAGAAGAACATAGCTCGCAAGGTTGAAAACCCGAAAGGGCGGCCTTGGCAAAAGTTAGAGCGCAAAAGGAGAGGTTAAATACACGAGTGTACCTTGACCCCGAACTACGTAAGGCTTGATTCCCATGTTTGGGATACGTAGGCAACTTCATTCTGAAGTCCAGCCACAAACACTTCCAAATCAAGTGTGTCCATGCATTGGTTTTGGTGGTCCTCGCCTTCTCTGTATCCGAGAGTTCGGTTGTGATCGTCACTATGAGAACTGGTTACAGTGCACTGTGGTGCCATTCAAACAAGGGGCAACTTCCCGTTGCCATATAGTGCGCTGCGGTGCCATTCAAACAAGGGGCAACTTTCCGTTGCCATGCGGTGCCATTAGACGAGGGTCAACTTTCCTTCGGATCTGAGGTTGTGCATCTCAAGAGTAAGTTCCGTATTGGTCGAGCAGTGGCCATTTGCAAAAACAGTTTTTGAGAATTTTTACTGAGGTTGACTATTTTCTCGAAAATTATTTCACTTTCCAAAACTGGACTATTTCTTGGACCCAAAAAAAGAAAATTTTCAGTGCTCATAACCTGACTTGCTTGATTTTCAAATCAAAAATCGAACAAGTATGTTAATCTAACTCTCATATTGGTCAAAATTGTTTTAGTAGAAAACCAAAAACAAAAAATGGTCAAAATGATGAACTAGGGGCACAGTTGAGTCAGGTGTTCTGTTTTTTCCCCATTGTTAACATGCTTGCCAAGAAAGGCACCATACCTGCTGGAAAAAGGCACCACTGAAGCTAACCGCAAAAGGGTAGAAAACTCTCATATCTTCTAAGCAACGAGGTATCAAGCCAAGTGCGAAGCACGAAAACTTCACAATCTTATGAGAAGTAACATAAAGATAAGCTGCTTAACGGTTA
>NW_021025011.1:2967096-3029721 GCF_004153795.1 Camellia sinensis | reverse complement strand
TTACCCCAGCTGTCTAAAGCACCAATCAACCCATCGGACTCTCCATTCATGCATGGATTTCTAATGAATGTTTGTTTTGGCTTGGAGTACTCGGTAAGTTTTATGCTTTAGCATCCTTGCATGCGTGTGAGTGACTGCCATGAATAGTATGCTTACCATGAGGCTATTTGCTTATTTGATATAACTGCCTGGATGCCTGTGGGTGAAGGTTGGGTTACTTAGATTGGAATAAATCATCAACTGTTTGTTTTAAGCCCACTAGATAGTGGCAAAACCATCTTTTCTAAGCCCACCTGCGGGTGGCAAAATCTGCATTTTAAGCCTACTTGCGAGTAGCAAACCATCTTTCAAATAAACAAGCACGAAATGTTTTGTTCCAATTCGGGTGACCTAGTCTATACTTATATGCTGTGCGCATCACATAGTAATCTAGGCTAATAACCGGAATAAGAACACACAATGTCTTCAAAAATAGATATCATGGTTAGTAGAGGCCGGTCTATGACCGGGCGAGCGGGGGTGCTCACAAAGTGACCTTCCCCAATCCTACCCAAGTTCCCGAGCCGAGGCAACTTTGGTGATGACGGACACGTGGCCTTTGGCACCGAGTCAAGGTTTCCTAAATTTCCCAAAAATAAAATATTTAGGTGGCGACTCTGTATCTGGCAAAGCAGTCCATGTTTGGCACTTCTTTCAAAAAATCTGTTTTCTCAAAACGATTTGCCGAATTTGGACTCTTTGGTTCAGATTTAGAACCGTGACTACAAATCGAGTCCGAGCTGTAGCGAGGTCCCCCGCGGGCTTGTTACACCAGTGCGAAGTATATTGTGGGCTAGGGCCCAGGCGCCTGAATGATTACCACAGATACCCTCATGGACTTCCCTCATCACGTAGGTTGCTTGAGAAGGGTTGAGGCATCGCAGGTATGGGCGTGAAAAACCACGTTTGTGCAAGAGGCCGCTGACAAGAATGTAGTTGGACGACCGGGCCCTGACTTTGGCGGCCTGCTATTTGTCAGCTGGCAGTTCCCCCGTTGTTAGAAATAGGAAGATGTCAGCCGCCCATGGAATAGGTTCATTTTGGAGGAAGTAGACTTGCTGCTGAGTTGGGAAATGACAAGGTGAGCCAGGTACTCGAGGCGGACACTGTGGCTGAGGTATGACTGGTCTGCAGAAGCTAACTGAGCCATTTCATCTGCCTTGGAGTTTTTCGTCCGAGGGATGTGCTTGATGTGGAAGTTATTGAAGAGGCGAGCGAGAGGGAGTGCAATATCCCTATAAGCCCGCATTGTGTCTTACTTGGCATCGAATTCCCCCGTGATTTGTCCAACAATGAGTTGGGAATCGCTGAACACTTGGATGTGGCTGACACCAATGTCTCTGGCGAGGCGAAGACCTGCAATCAATGCTTCATATTAAGCCTCATTATTGCTTGCGTCGAATAAGAAGCGAAGAGCGCATTTGAAATATCTCCCCTCTGGGGCAGTGAGGATGAGACCAGCTCCACTGCCTTCTTTGCGGGATGATCCGTTGACGTTGAGTGTCCAAGAGTGGGGGTCTTCCGGCTCGGTAGGGGGTGGCAAGGGTGGAAGAGCTGTGGTCGAAGTCGGATTAGTGAATTCCAGGATGAAATCGGCAACAGCCTGCCCTTTAATCACCGTTCGAGGCCGGTAGGAGATGTCAAATTGGCTGAGCTCGATTGACCATTGCATAAGTATGCCGAAAAGTTCTGGTTGTTGCATTATCTTCTTCAATAGTTGGTTAGTGAGGACCACTATGGAATGGGCTTGAAAATAAGGACAGAGTCGTCTGGAGGTGGTAACCAAGGCCAAGGACATTTTTTCTAACAATGGGTAGTTCTGTTCCACTCCCCTGAGAGCTCGACTGATGTAGTAGGCTGGTCCCTGGATAGAGCTGTCTTCCCTGATGAGTGCTGCACTGACTGCGGTGTTTGACACGGCTAAATAGAGGAAGAGGGGTTTGCCCGTGATTGCCTGAGAAAGTAAGGGGGTTAGCCATGCACTGCTTCAACTGCTAAAAGGCCTCTTCGAACTCTGCCGTCCACTCAAAAGTTTGCCGAAGAACTTTGTAGAAAGGGAAGCATTTGTCCGTTGCACGGGAAATGAAGTAGTTGAGGACGGCAGCTCGGCTAGTAAGCCTCTGAACCTCCTTGACCGTTCTGGGTGAGTGCATTTCAATTAAGGCCTTGATCTTGTCGGGGTTAGCTTCGATGCCCCGCTGACTGACCATGAAACCCAAGAACTTTCCAGATCCTACGCTGAAAGCGCATTTCTCTAGATTGAGCTTCATTTGATGCTTTCATAGGGTGGTGAAGGTCTCTCGTAAGTCGGCCAGATGATCAATGGAGAGCTTGCTCTTGACTAGCATGTCGTCAACATATACTTCCATGTTCCGGCCTATTTGGTGATGAAAGACGGCATTGACCAACCGTTGGTAAGTGGCTCCAGCATTTTTCAACCCAAATGGCATCACACGGTAATGGTAGATGCCTCGGTCGGTGATGAAGAAGGTGTGTTCCTGGTCAAACAGATGCATTAGAATTTGGTTGTATCCAGAGAAGGCATCCATGAAACTGAGCATTTGGTGGCCGCCCGTGGCGTCAACCAGCAGATCTATGCGAGAAAGAGGATAGCTGTCTTTGGGGCAAACTCGGTTGAGGTCAGAGTAGTCGACACAGAGTCGCCATTTACCATTGTTTTTACGAACCAGAACCATATTTGACAGCCATCTAGGGTAGTCCACATTTGTGATAAACTGTGCATCAAGGAGCTTATCTACATCAGAAGCAATAAGGTTATTGCGCTCCGGATGAAAGATACGCTGCTTCTGGCAGATGGGTCGGAAATGGGGCTCAATGCTGAGACGGTGGGTGATGAAGGAGGGGTCAATACCTGGCATATCGGAGTGGGTCCAGGCAAATACGTTGTTGTGTTCAATCAGGAGGGTGGTGAGGTCAGCCTTGGCCTGCGAGGATAGTTAGCTGCCGATCTTGGCATTTTTTGCCGGGTTGGTGGGATCGATAAGGACCTCGACAAGCTCTTCCACTGGTTCCCCCCTAACCAGCTCGTCCTTGTCTCTGACGTCGAGTCCTTCAATGGTCATGGCCTCCTTGAGCTTGACCTCTTTAAGTGAGGCAACATAACATTCCCTGGCCACAGTCTGCTCTTCCCTGATCGTGCCGACCCGAAGATCGGTGGGGACCTTGATGGCAAGATGGAAAGTGGATGTAATAGCTTAGAAGGCATTTAGGGCGGTGCGGCCGAGGATAATGTTGTAGGCGGAGGGACAGTCGACGACTAGAAAAGTAAGCAACTTGGTGGTCTGCCATGGGTATTCTCCGATGGTGATGGGAAGATCGATAGAGCCGATGGAGGTCACCCGGTCTCCAGTGAAACTGACCAACGGGGTTTGGAGAGGAGACAAACTTTCTTCCCCGATCTTGAGCTGGCGGAAGGCATTTAGAAAGATGATGTCTGAAGAACTGCCATTGTCGACAAGGACCTGTCTGACTTTGCAAATGGAGAGGAGGGCAGAAATGACGAGGGGATCGTCATGGGGGTAACAGATGTCTGTGCAGTCGGCTTCCGTAAAGGTGATAGGCTCCATCCACTGCTTGGGCTGTTTGGGAGGGCAATCTAATGTAGCAACTTCTTTGTCTGAGCCCTATCTTATCTTTTTGAGTTCTGCCCGCTGAGCTGAGCGGGATGGACCTCCACAAGCAAGCCTGTCGGCTATGACTCTAATTTCTCCGACAGGAGAGGCGGGGTTACCTTGTGCTCGGGGTTGCTATGGAGGGCGATCATGGCCAGGGTTAGGTTATGCTAGTTGCCGGGAAGAAGTGCGCCGGCGGTTGTTTCTGATGGGTTCAGTCCTTTGTCTTTGCTGAGGGTGGGTGTCCGTGAACCGGCTGAGACATCCCTGACGTATCAAGCCCTCGACCTGATCTTTGAGGTTAACACACTCCTCAGTATTATGACCGTGGTCCTGGTGAAAACGGCAATATTTGGACTAGTCTCGCCAATTGGAAGGAAACCGTGATGGTTGGGGCCATTTCAGGGGGTAGTCTCGTTGGATCTGATTGAGGACTTTTTCCATGGAGGAATTAAGGGGTGTGTATCGTTCGAACCGGCCAGGCGGTCGGGCTGGTGCCGACCGATCGGCTCTGGGGGGTCGGTCGGTATACTGAGGTGTTTGGCTATTGTATTGGGTGTTTATGGTTTCTGAGTCCTTTTTCTTCTCTTTGGGGGTCGGATTTTTGGCTGTAGGGTCCTGACGAGCTGCTAGGGAATCTTCTGTGTTCATGTATTTTTGGGCTTTGGAAAGAAGGGTTGCCATGGAGGTCGGGGGGTTTTTTGAGAGGGAGAAAAGGAAATCAGATGATCGTAGGCCGACCATGAATGTCGTGAGAATGACCTTGTCATCGTTTTCCGCCACTTGTAGGGCTTCGGTGTTGAAGCGGATGACAAAGCTGTGCAGCGACTCCCCCTCAGTCTGACGGATGTTGAGGAGTTGGGTTTCCGAACGTCGCTGGCATTGGGCTCCAATGAAATGGCTGAGAAAAGAGTCACTGAGATGTTGGAAAGTGGAGATAGAGTCTGCTGGCAGTTGACTAAACTAGAGTCGAGCCGACCCCTTGAGTGTCACCCGGAAAGCCCGACACATGATTTCATCGGGGAATGCATGGAGGATCATGAGGCTCCGGTAGGTCTCCAAGTGATCAACTGGGTCTGTTGTACCGTCAAAAGAGTAGCGGTAGAGGTTTGTCCCGGATTGAGGCAACGAATTGTGAGTTGGCTGCGGTGGATGGTTTATTCGGTATGTTCTGTAGGACTCCTTGGAGCTGGAGCTTCATGGCTCGGAGTTCTACATCCCAGAAAGGGACGTTGTCACCGTCGAAAGGGAACGGGAGCTGGTCACTGCTGGCCTCTCTCTCGGGGGTGGATGCATGGACCGATGGATGTGGGGCCCGGGGTGGTAGGTTCATATTCGGGGGGGTGGTCGCAACCCCTCCAAGTTGGAGGGATGGGGTTGCTGGATAGTGTGGCTCGGGGCTCGTTCTTGGTTGGGTGGGATATCTGGAGGTGGTGGAGGAGGCATGGGAAGGTTTCTTTGGAGTAGAGCATTAATCAAGGCTTGATTTTGCTCGGCCAGGCGGTTAATGTTGTTGGTGAGCTCGGTGAAATACTGTGGTGGGTTATTTGGATTATGAGGGTCGGCTTGATGATCGGCAACATTGGGGTGAGAAGCCATGGATCTAGTCGTAACCATTCACCTCCACAGGTGGTAGGAGGGGGTTATGGGGAGAGGGTCTCCAGCGACAATGAGCACAACTGGGGCGCGGGACAAAAACTTTTCCACAGACGGCACCAACTGTTAATACTGCGGGTTCCAGATGGAACGGGTCGAACTAATCCACGCTTCCCAAACCGGTATCCGAGTGACCAAGCCCACAGAGGAACCTGCACAAGAGTTCAACGGGGAACAGGGAGTCCCCCAGCAAACCCTCCGACAAGCAAGTTAGAGAGAGAGGTGGAATGTAAAGATAGATTGGAGTTAGAAAGCTTAACATTTTTCTTGTCTTCGACGTCTGCTTATATCCTCTGGTAATCATTTTGTTATCCCTTCCGACTTATCACCTTGGCCGAAAGTGTATGCTCTAGCTTACCTTGTTCATGGTAAAGGCGTTCTGTCCCGACGGAGAGGGGTTATCGCAATAAATGCTGTAAGGGGCTTCATTAATGGCGATGTGCAGTAGCAATAATTTTGCAGATCTTTGTCTGTTTATGTGACTTGTCCTTCTCTTGCCATGTGTCTTGATGTCATTGGTTCTTATTGCTCAGTAATGCTGGGTTTTAGTATTTGAGTTATGTACTGGGTCCTAAATGGTGGGTTATAATCTTTATGAGCTTACCCATGTCATTATGAATTCAAAATTAAAATCTATATTTTAAGCACAACCCCTAGTGTATATGTATATAGAGAGAAATGGCGATGTAAATGTATCTGTCTATTTACTTGTGCTCATGAGAAGATGAAAGGCTTGAACGACGTCGTTCTGTTGTGATCCTTTTGGCAAGTATTGCGTGTATTGCTTTTGTCTGTTGGATTTGTTCAAAAGTGACGTGTCAGTTGCTTATTGAAACTGCTAGAAGATTGCTAGTAGGGGTGGGCGCGGGTCGGTTGCGGTCACGAAACCTCCAATCCGCCATCCGTCCGCTAGATTGGCGGATTGGAGAAAATCAATCCGCATCCATCCGCTAATCCGGCGGATGTGGATTGAGCGGATTGACGATTTGGCAGATGGATGCGAATCGGTTTGGCGATTTAAAATTTTATAAATTTTCAACATAATTCAACTTGTGTATTTCCTCAAAAAAAGAAGAAGAAGAAAGTATTACAGTTAATGACTTAAAAAAATATTACAATCACTGCATGCCTTATCTACATAAAGTATTACAATCTGTAGTTCTTAAAATATAAAAGCAATTCAAACCACCAAAACCATGAACAGAGCAGTAGTAGAGATTGTATGTCTCTGTATTGTTACATCTATATCTATTTTTGAAAATAAAAACCAACCAGCATATATCATATTTTCTATTTATTATTTTTAGAGATAGATTTAAAAACCAAAAAATATAGATAAATAATACGTTTATTTTTTTCAATTCAAAAAAGATATTCAAGTTTTTTTTCAATAGAATATTTAAACTCTTTTTTAATTAAAAACACAAACAGAATATTTAAACAAACTGAAAACACAAATTCCTATAAATTATTAGGGGTGTTCGCGGTTTGGCGGTTCGGTTACGGCCAAAGAAATCTCAAATCTATCATCCGTCCGCCAAATTGGCAGATTGGAGAAAATCAATCCGCAATCGTCCGCTCGTCATCACGCATCCGTCCAAAATGCGGCGGATCGGTTCGGTTCGGTCGGTTTTGGCAGATCGATATATCCACTGCTCACCCCTAATTGCTAGAGGGGGAAACGCTAGAGGTCCTGATCCCCTATTAATAGGACGCTTTAGAAAAATCAACCTCAACCAGTAAAGTTGGTCGTTGTTGGTTAACTTTTTATTTTGAAAATTTATTAATTTCTGCTTATTAGATAAATTAATTTACATAAGTTGATTATTGATTTTTTTTTTTATTTTTGCTTTTTAACCATCAAATTAAAAATAAAATAAATTAAAACAAAGTGCACCCAACCAGGCCTAAGGGTTGTTTGACAATATGCTAAAATAGTCACACATTAATAAATAAATAAAAAATAAATTAAAAAAAGCCTAGGGAGAATTACTTAATAGTTTGATAGAGAAAAAAAAAATACAAAAATATTGGAGTGCAAGTGATTGTGTGATGTAATGCAAATAAAAAATTGTAGGAGTGTATGTCTCACGTACACCCTTTGGTGTCTTTTTTTTTTTTTTTTCCTTTCTAACTAATAAGTAATTCTCTCAAAAAAAAAAAAAACTACTAGAAAGGACAAAAGGCCAAAGAATCAAAAAAATCATACCAATTTTTTTTTTTATTTTTTATTCTCTACTTTTTTTTGTATGTTTTTTCATAAAAATTCAAAATATCATTTCCAAGCACTTTATTTTTTTCACATTATATTTTAATTAAAAGCCAAAAAGTCAATATAAACCAAAAAAAAAAAAAAAAAAAAAAAAGCCAGAATAAGATGGACAAGGTTCCCGATTTTAAAAAAAAAAAAAACTCACTGTCACATTTGAAATGATTAGTATGGGAACCCAGAAAATGGACACCAGAATTCACTCAGAATGTAAATGAATGGTGCAGGTTGTATAAGTATATTATGGACTCTATATAAAATAAATCTGAACCACATGTTAAAAATTATGTAGGCATAAATTTCTGGGTTTGGAGCATGACTCCAATTGAAAAGTAGAGCCCAACAACAAATTCAGGAAGTAGAACACTTGTAATTGTAGTACCAAAGGGACCAAGAATGTTCACCTTCATATTTGAAATATTGATTCCTATGCCCCAATTCAACAAATTAATGAAAAATGAAAATAGAAAGTACATCTTGTTCTAACTAAACTAACACATATCAGCTCGAAAATCCTCCCCGCCTCCCCCAAAAAAAAAAACAAACAAACAAAAACTATTGTATACAATGACCAAAAGTTCTACAAGTAACCATCTTTCTGGTTACTCCCTTACTTTACATTGACGCCATAGTTACTGTCAAAAAGGAAAGCTTCCATTGAATCAGCATAATCTATGGTGCTAAAAGAGTCTCTAGTACTCTCGGTGGTAAAAGATGCTTCATCTGAGCTTGTAAAAATGGAGGACCAATCACTTGACGTAGCGTCTGAAAACTCTGGCGGTCTATCTCTATTCACACTTTTAAGCACCCCATTATAAGTGTGATTTGATGAAAGTTCTGAGCTGCCGACGAAGTGGCCACTGGATTTGCTTTGTCCAGGTCTTGAAGGCCTCTGAGCTTCATGCTGGGTAACTTTACCAGAACAAGATCTTGCAGGACGGGGGGATGACCTACAAACGACCAAACATTTCAAAACTTGAAAAATATTCAATAAGAATTACTAAGGGCAACCCACGAGGCTTTTGTTAAAGCAGAGTCTGGAGAGGGCAAGAATTTAAAAACAATTATTAACATTGCAAAAGCTACCAACAAGCTTCCTGCAATGGCATTTGACAAACATAAGTGTATATCTGACGCTAAAGAAATGTCAAGTCACGGGGATTCTAATAATCAGAAACCAATCCAATTTAAATTTGCAGTTCCAGATTGTGGCATCCCACGTTAATGTAGTTTCATTCACGAATTGTCGAGAAAAAGATATATGATTCCCTAGTGGAAAATGCAAAACTTGAAAAGAGAGAGGAACTATGGGGAATGCCTAAACGCAAACTACATCCTTACCTCATGTAAAATAAGATATATGCTCCTTCTGACATCACCTGCCTCATTAGCACTGGCTGGACCTGTCAGTGAAGCATGATATGAAGCTTGAGAAACCCGTTTCATCAAAAAAAAAAAAATCAAAGTAAATGTCAATAAATTGGGCAATCACAAGTGTAAAATGCGATGCAATGTTTAATTGATCATAAGGCCCACCAAACTGTGGGCAATTACAGGGCAAAGTCCAAATCAACCGATCCCCTGACATATGGCTAAAGCAGATGAAAGCCAGATCCACTATAAGTGACGTTTCAGCATTGAACACATCCACAAAACAAAAATCACTGTCTCAATATCTGTCATCTCAATATCTGTCATTCCGTCAATTGAAGATGGCATAGGCAAAATGATCTGGTTTTCATCTTTGCTAACAAAAGCAGATAATAAAATAACATGAAAAAGAAAATAGGCACATATGTAAAAGATGTGCTAAATTTATCCCCCAACTAATTCAACGATATATAAATGAGGCTGAACTGGCTTACCTCAGTGTCGTCTATCCTGAACCAATTGCCTTGCAGATCTTTCACATATGATATGTAATGCCCAGAAAAAGACGCGTTCAGTGTATCCAAATGCACAACAACAGCATAAAGCATGTAAAGCGGAGGAATATCATCTGTCCCGGACATAAATGGGACCATATCCAGCATGTCAGGAAAAGTAATGCACTTATTTATCTTTCCATAACTTCCCTCCTACCAAAGAAAAATACAAAGTTGAAGAATCCACCGCATGTCCAGAAACTGGAAATAAAATATATATTTGGGCACCAAAGTGAAAGGACTACATTGAAACTCAGGTTAAACTCTTAAGGACTTAATTGTTGCAATTAAAAGATGAGGCACCTAAATGAAATTCAGGTGAAAGGATCAAAAGTGCGATTTACCCAAATAATACATATTTACGCCAACAATTTCTAAATTTTTTTCATTTTTTGATAAAACAAAGCCAAACACATGAATAGCATTGACACTATAATTTTATTCCTATAGCCATGAGATAGCTGGTAATGTGATTCCTATTCCCTCCATTTCATTATGGACATCCAAATATAGCCTTTAAAGTCATTGTAGCTACCCACTAAAAGAATTAAAAGTTCATTTTCAAGTCAATGAGTTGATTAGGTTATTATGCAAGTGACTTACAGTTTGTAAGCAACCGAATCAAGAAAAAGAGTAAGGATCCTCTAGAGTGAAATCCTACGTTGATCTCCTACAGTGATGCATGGATGGCTGACACGTGTCCCACTCAGCTTCCAAGGGCTGAGATGCAACCTCAGCAAAACGTCGTTTTGGTGAGTAATTTGAAATAAAAAAATAAAAAATTCCAGATTTCACAGGCACAACACAGAGAGAGAGAGAGAGAGAGAGAGATGGCCATTGATTGTGTGTGGCATGATCATCCACTCCAACCCAGATCAATCCCAACGGGCACCCAAGCTCTCTCCTTCGTTTGCTGTCAACCCTTATCAGGTTACCATTATCGCTGTCCAGATTGCACCTTCTTCCTCCACATTTCTTGCCTCAAACTTCCCCTCCAAACTCTCCACCCCCTCTACCTCCCCCACCCCCTCTCTCTCCACCCCAATCCACCTCCCAATCCCCACAACAACCCCCAAATCCTCTGCACCAATTGCCAAACACCTTGCTCTGGCTTCACCTACCACTGCGCACTCTGTTCCTTCACTCTCCACCTCCACTGCACTTCTCAACACCATCATTTCAAACTCGAAATCCACCACCACCCTCTTGCATTTTCGGTCGCTCCGCGAAATGGGTTCGAGTCATTTCTTTGCGATGTTTGTGGTGATTTTGGTTATGGGTTCAATTTGGGTTGTGTTGATTGTGAGTTTTTTGTCCATGTCGAGTGTTCTGCACTTCCAGTGTTCATGAATCCGCTGCAGCAGGGCGTTGGTGGCCATCTAAATGTGTCTGTTGGGATTGATCTGGGTTGGAGTGGATGATCATGCCACACACAATCAATGGCCATCTCTCTCTGTGTTGTGTCTCTGAAATTTGGAAAAAAAAAATTTGTCAAATTACTCACCAAAACAAGTTGCATCTCAGCCCTTGGAAGCTGAGTGGGACATGTTTCAGCCATCCATGCATCACTGTAGGAGATCAATGTAGGATTTCACTCTAGAGGATCCTTATGCCAAGAAAAAATCCTACTTGTTTGAAGATACACCAAAATAATTATATTCTAAGACAAAGCTTTAATGTCTTAATGAAAAGGACTACAAATAAAGATGACTGTACGCTCCTATAAAAGATGATAGAACCTGAAATCTCTTCAGAACGATTGTCAAAATATTTGGTGCCTCATATATGCTCAACTGTTTCTGTGCTCGAACATATGCAGCACACCTTTATAATAAAACAGATTAAGAATTTAAGAGTTAATTAATTGAGCTTAAACCACAGAATCTACATAATCTTATGAATATTGAGTACAAATTTAAAGTCAACAAACCTCCTGCAGCGATACATGTTTTCACCATCCAAATCTTCCGGGGTTGTAAACTGAGTAAGTGCATCTTCCAATGACTCAACCCAACCAAATATTTCCAGTGTAAGATCCATAATGTTTTCATATCGTTCTGATTCATGGTGACATGTCAAACATTTAACCTGCTTACAATGTGGTTGACAGTAAAAATCATTGCAGACATTAAAAGAATGACAGCAACATAACAAAGATATCTTACACAAAAAATAAAAAAATAAAAAAAAACAAGTTGATATGTTACGTATCATAAGGTTCACACAAGCAATGAACACCTTTGATTTTAGACGGCCCCCAAAAGTATGTTGTATAAAGGTTGTTTCATGCAATCTGGGGTCAACCACATTCTCTCCACCCAAACATATAGATTGCATTGAGGTAACTAGAAGCCTGCATAAAGACAGTATATCATAGGGTATTTAAGAAATTAAATACCCAAATATATATATATATATATGCATAATTTTAGTCATGCCATAACAGTTCAAATGTCCAAATTCATATTTTTCAAGCATATTGAAGAAATCATATAAGAGGAGAATGAAATTAGTAAATAGAGAGAATTCATCACCAATACAGACCTTAAAAATTCATGTGCATCTTCCTGGCTTCCATCGCCAATATGGCGATTAATACTTCGAATATGTGAGAGAATTCTGTCGAGAGACAAAGGGCCCCCACATTCTCTTAACATCATTACGTGTTGCTCGAGTTCACACATAAGGCACCAATCTTTCACGCAACCTAGCATTCATGTCATAGACCAAGGCCGTTATAATGAAACCAAACAAAAATTATTTTCTATAATCACCACTAACAGGAAGGAAATGTGAAAAGAGTCAAGTACAGGCTCTAGAATGTGATCTCTGGAGCAAATAGATTGTCAGAGGTCTTGTGCAGGTCAAGCACTGTAATACAGAATTGGCATAACAACTGCAAAAAAGAAAGAAAGAAAGAAAGAAAATTAATTAATGAAAACGATATACTGATCCTAAGCATCGGTTATTCCTAATGCTATAAATCCAAAAACAATTAAATGGGTCCAATCCATTAGTTGTTATTGCTGGAAGTTCAATAGAGGAAAATAAATAACCAAAACTTAAATACCTATTCCCACAATTCATAAGACCTCTAGGAGATAAGTCATACACTTTATATTGAAAAAGCTTCACAAATTCTTCATAAGGGAATAGCATCTGAGAATTCAAATAGAAGACCATCAAGAAGAGCTTCCATTTATATCTCAAGGCCAAAAATCAAATAAGATAATTCAAGAAATTTAATCAAACAAAGAGGGGTGCAAGTAACTGAAAACTGACCTTTAATTTCTTATGCCTTTCACCAACTTCTGAATTTTCCTGTCTACCAAGCTTCAATGACTTCCTCAGACCAATCATCTTCAGGAGTCCCATGCTTGCATCCTTATTGCTTCCTTGTTGAGGAATGGTATCCCTTATTCCAGCAACTTCTGCATCACAACTAAAAAAATCAAAGGAAGGAACCAACTGCAGTTTCAATTAAGGATAATAAGTCACGAACCAACTTGACTCATTCGCAATTTGTTCCTTCTTTTCCATTTCTGAACACGGTTGCTCTCTTGACATCTTCATCGTTGATTTCTGTGATTTATGCATTTTTGTTCCAGGAGGATGTGATACACGTTTAGCTTTAATGCTTCTCTTCATTGAGGTCGTTTCAGAAGAGTGGTTCGACTCTACTGTTTCATTATTAGAATTAATTCCCTCCCTAAGAAAGCTTTCTTTACCTAACATGAAGTCTCTTTCAACGTCACACACAATTGTCTCGGGCTTTGTTGAACTTAACGAGTCTGAGATGCCAAAATTAGTTCTTGAATCAAGTACATGTTGACTTTGTAAATCATGACTTTCATGCATTGTGCTTCTTGAACTAGGATGACCATTAATAAATCCACCAGAGATGTTGACATTGTTCTTTCTGGGAATTTCTTCTTCCGAGAGCACAGAATCAAAATTTTTAAACTGCAGCCAACAAGTACGAATTATCAGAAATCTAATTATAAATAATGAACAACCAATACATACTATAAAAACTACGAATGGATAAGAACTGTGTGTTTCATATGCACCTCTTTCCTGGAGGCTCCTTCTATAGAATCTAATACAGCTCCATCCTCTTTTCTTAACTTAGATTTACTAGAAACTCTCTTTTCTATAGATCTTCTCTCCATTATGGGGACTCCAATGGTATCAATTGAGGTATAAGCAGCCACAGGAGATGAGATACGGCTGTTGGTTTCCAGTTGCTGACACTCATGCTTGTGACCTTGCCTCCAATGAATTATCTGACACTCCCCAGAACTGCATCATATTATGAGCTTGAAAAGTTAATGAACTTAGAAAACATCCAGGTCATGTTGCACCAATTGCATACCATTTGTGTGCAAAGCTGAGAACATGTCTCGCACACATTCTCTTCTTTAATCTCTTTTTAATGTCAAACTTATTAGTGAATAAGTTTTAGAACAACTGAGTATATGAGCATGAAGAACAACTAGCGAGTGCACATGCACACACACACAAATTTTTTTTACTATTTTGGTAAAATAAAAGTTTTATATGCAATTGTTCAAGTTCAAATAACAGAATTAATCATGCTCTGCCATTAGCAAACATTTAAGACGAAATTGCAAAAATAAGACCAACCAACATGATCTTGCGTCCAAAAATCAGGGTTTGATCATACCAGTAGCGGACAGCCTTGCATCGCGAACAGCGTGTAGTAGCTGGACCAGAGCATCTGGCACACTCGTGAATTCCATTCTTTGAAGCATGTACGAGAGGGATAACAGTAGCAGCACCCATGGCTTCTGCTCTAAGAGCTTCTCGAGCAGCTGATTGAGCAAGAAAAATTATCCTCTCTTTCTTCTTTGTTTCCTCACTCCATTTTCCTAGAAAAATGTAAATTACCAGGGGTAACACAACCAAGACCAGCAAAAGGGCAGGTAGATGAGTTTCTCTTGGCTCAAGCATGTCCCCGCCAGCATACTCATGTCCAATTTCCTACTGCTTCCCAGAGGCTTACTCCTCTAGCTAACACATATCCAAGTGGACTAACATATCTCACAACATGAATCAAGCTTTGCCGTTCAAGCCACTTGAATTTACTGTTCCACATTTTTCACGAGATATGTCAAGCACTGAAAGAACGAATAATTACCATTAATTTTATTTTATTTTTCTTTGTTGCAGAAACATAATTCTCATCCTGCATTATGCTCAGGCATTAAAACCTCTCGTTACACATACTTTAGCAGAAATAAGATAGCTACAGTTAAAAAATACTATTCATAGTGTGGGTGTTTGGGAAGTTGTTATTTTAGTAGGTTTTTTTAGTTTTTGATTATTTTAGGAGGTTAAAATTTTTGTATTTGGGAAGACAGTTGGGTTTTTTTGTAGTTCGATGTGATATTTGTGAGAGAAAGTGAAATGATTATGGGTTTGATGTGACATTTTGTCTGGATTTGTTTTTTTGGTTTTTTAACCAATTTTGTCTTTTAGTATTTTTTTAGCAAAAAAAAAAAAAAAAAACACTTCCCAAATACCACCAGTATAATAAGAATTGCAAAATCCACAGCCATTGCGGCATGTATGTTTCCCTTGCATAACGACAGAGTTATTCACCTTCTAGCTGAGAAAATAAAGGCTGTCTTCCACTTGAAAAGCAAAAGGTGAGCCAAAGTACAATTAAGACAAATAAATGTGTAGAAAGCATGAAAAGAACAACAGTATTAGGAATTAGGACCAAAATCATAATAGAGCGGGCTGAAGCACTGATTTTTTTCACTATAAAGCATGTTCTGAATTAATAGTCCTTATAGACAAACATAGAATAGTGACACCATTTAACATAAACTCCAATGTCTCACTTCAGAATGCAGTAGCTAAGGTAGCAAATAAGAGGGATATGGCCTAGAGCAAAGAAGGCATGCACAGGTATGAGCATTATTCACTCTACAAGGCAAACCCACATAACCTGAAAAGTGCCAGATTCTCCTAGTATGCATTAGAGAGCTTCCCGTTCAGAAAGTTCATCCAACTATAAAACTTATACTAGCAGTAGCTGCAAACTCCAGAGCTCTGAAACAAAACTATATAGAATTTCACAGGCTCATGAACATTGTTTCAAATACACTGACTGCACCCATGAATTTGGTTAACCAAATAAGAAGCAATTTGGCATGAGAAACGTTTTGAATACGAAGTTGGTGAAAAACAACCTTCTCAATATCTAATGATTTGTATGGAAAGATGAATCATTAAAAAATAAAAATAACAGGTCCAACTTTAGACAATTTTCGAAAGTATGGAAAAAATCTGATTTGAATTGGAGACATATCCACGTGAATTGGTTTTACCCACAAAATTTTTGTTAAGAGTTGTCATTTTGATCAAAATAGTGAATTTGTTCGGATCCCTCTAAGTTGTCTCTATGGGAAGCAATTAGATCAATTCCACTCAATCAAGTCAATAAAGCATACTAGACTATTTGTTTGGGGTTGACTATTTTAAGAAAGTGATACTTAAAAAAGTACCATACAGACATTTGTCAGCAAATTCTACAACTGGTTGTTATCTTCTTTCCCCATCTCTTTAAAATGGGTTACAATGTGTTAAAATATTTCCTTATTTAAATTAGATTGTGATTGATTGATTGATTGATTGTGATTCCTTAATCAGTGCCTTAGGGCTTCCTTTTGTAACAGTTGATTGATTAATATAAAAGGTGATGATATCATAATCATCACCTAAGCTTTGTATTCTCTTAAATTACATTGTATCAAAGAGAGGCTAGAACATCCCTCACAAGGGTCGACTAGGGCAGAAAGCCCTTCTACTGACTTTGGCTATTCTTCAGCTAGGCCAGAGGAAGCTTCAGCTAGGCTAGAGGGGCCTTCGGCTGAAGCCAAAATAGCTTTGTGGGACCTTAGCTGGTTCCGACAGAGACTTAGGAACCAACGGTAGAGGATGGGTGGTAATAGGTAATGGCTAGTTGGTGTGTGGGTGATGGTTTTTAGGGTTTTAGCTCTGATACCACAATGGAAGCTAATCAGAAACTTGGTGATGATGAAGGAGAAACAGCTGTTGATAGGAGGAGTTATCAGCAACTAGTGGGTAAGCTCATTTACTTATTTCACTCTCATATACTGCTGGCAGTGTGGTTAGCCAGTTTATGCATGCTCCTCATCAAATTCACTTAGAGGCTGTTATGAGAATTCTGAGGTACTTGAAATCTTCTCCTAGAAAGGGTCTTTACTTTTCTAAACATGATCTCCTCAGAGTGGAAGCCTATACAAATGCTAATTGGGCAGGGTTAATAATTGCTAAGAGATCTACATCAAGATATTGTACCTTTGTGGGTGGAAAACTTACTTAGAGGAGTAAGAAACATGATGTGGTGGCTAGATCGAGTGCAAAAACTGAGTTTAAAATTATGGCACAAGGTGTGTGTGAACTCTTGTGGATTAGACTGTTGTTAAGTGATCTGGGGATGGGCCAGACAAACTCTTTGTGGCTATATTGTGATAATAAGGCTGTTATCAACATAGCTCACAATCCTATTCAACATGACAGGACAAAACATATTGAAATTGATCGCTACTTCATTAAGAAGAAACTCACCAGCAATGTGATATGTACTCCTTTTGTGAAGTCGGCGAACAACTTGCAAACATCCTCACTAAGGGAGTTAAGAGTAAACCATTTCATAACATTCTAGGCAAACTGGGCATGAGAGGCATCTTAGCACTAGCTTGAGGGGGAGCGTTAGAATATTTCCTTGTTCCCTTATTTAGATTAGATTGTGATTGATTGATTGATTGTGATTCCTTAATTAGTGGGCTGCCTTTTGTAATAGTTGATTGATTAATATAAAATGTGATAATATCATAATCATCACCCAAGCTTTGTATTCTCTTAAATTACACAATGGAGCGCAAGTAAATGTCAACTTTTAATAGCCTGAAACCCCAGTAATTGTGGTCAGGATTTGTTTTCAGTTTGGACCTATGAAGTATGGACACGGACACGCATACGGACACGGTAATTTCTAAAAAATGAGGACATGGACACGAACACAGCAGGGGACACGACAATTTTTTTAATTTTTTATAAATATTTTTATTTTTATTTATTTATTATATTTTTTAAATAATGTGTTATTATTAATTTATTTTTTATTTTTAATTGATATATATATTATAAATAAAAAAATATAAGGAATAAGGAATAATAAAATATGTTAAAATAAATAAAAAGAAAAATTAGATATTTTATTTTATAATTTTTTTATTATATATGATTTAATTAGATTTCTTTTAAATAATTGGATGATTTATTTTATTTATTATAGGAAAATTTACCCATAAGTCCTAATTTTTGAAAAGTTGAACCATTTAGTCCTAAAAGTTTTCTTATGCTCCATTTAGTCCCATTTGCACATCAATCTAATGTTTGAAACATTAATCTGATGTTCGAAACCTAATGTTCGAAACATTAATCTAATGTTTGAAACATTGTAATGGGACCTTTCAGTCTATAAGAAAACTTTTAGGACTAAACAGTGTATGAAAACCCTTTTGGCAGTAATATTCTGGCAACAACGGTAACAACTATTTGATTACATACAGAGCGGCAAATGACATTACAGCCGATATTGCTGTAGAGGAGATCTACCCTATAGAGCTTGAGCCTGAGTTACTACTGTTGAGGGTGAGGCCTTTTGACCCTGCCACATACCATCCACGCACGCATGCGATGGCTCTTGGAGGCATGTTGCGATTTGAGGACTTTGTTAGGGGAAGGTAATTTAAAAAAAAAAAAAAAAAAAAAGAAAGAAAGAAGAAGAAGAAGAAGAAGAAGAAGATAGATTGAGAGGTAAAGTATTGGTGTAAGTAGAATCGCCCCATCTAAAAGATAGATTGAGAGTTATTTTGGCAATCAATTAAGTAGTTTATTGACCTATTTTGGTCACATCATTTCTCTACTCCCACCCCACCCCACCCAAGATATGTTTCAATTGTCACGTATCTCTATGCTTAAGGCAAGTGCATAGATCATCATATTTGTTATACCGCCACAAAGAGTTATGATTGCATAATGGTATATTTGTCCATGTTAGATAATCTATTTAACTTATGCTGCTATAGAATAGTTATGAATTGAGGTTCTAATTTGAATGATGAGATTTAATGAGATAAATGTCAGAACTCTGAAACATAAAGACTAAAGGGAGTATAATAAATCTGTTGGAATTTTCACTCAGCAACAGATATAATGATTTGGCAATACAAGTAGCACCAAAGGGAAAAAAATAAAAATAAGTACATGAATCGTAACAATGATGTTGAGAACTGTAAGTCACAATTAATGGGCCCTGCCCATGGAATAAACATCAACAAATATACCGTGATGTGTGAAGTATGAAAACTTTGCGCCACTTAGTTTATAAAGGAACAACCGAGATTTAAATATTACTATAGGATCATGTGAAAGTTTGACTAGAATATATCAACAAAAATGTCATATAAAATACATAGGGCTTGTTTGGTGCAAAAGCTAAAAGTTAATAATCAATGAAGTAAAAACCAAAAGCACACCTCCTCCAACTTTTAAATAATTAGCTTATTTAAGCTATAATAAGTTGTAAACAGAAGTTGCATCAAGCAGTCTAGCACAGACTTTTAGAATAAAACAAGCTTTAAGCAACTTAGATAAGCTACACCAAATAGTCCCATAGTTTGTGGTTAGGATGCTTCAGAGCTTCTACCCATTATTTAGTGTGTCTTATATCTTATCTTTGTTGGCTTATTTGTCTTGTGCATTGGTTTAATATCTTGAGAAAAAACTTTAGATTTCAAGCAATTAATATACTTATCAGAATAGTAATTATTTCGCTTAACAACATAATGAAATTTTAAAAAAGACCTCATAAATAATTGATAAACAAACTTCTATAATAGAATAAAGGTTACTGTCAAAGTAAAATTAGTTATTCCGAGTAAGTTTTCATGTTTTTATATGTGCAGATTTGAAGATAAATGAAGCCTACAAAATAGAGAATAGTCAACTTTTTTGGGGGAGTGAGGTGGCAAATAGCATTAATTACGAGAGTTAAATCTTCCATTATACCGTTGTTCCATACAATTTGGATAATCATGAAAAAAACACAAAATTAGGTGAATCCTATATATTAAATGATATGAAATATATCACAATATTAAATATTTTTAACAATGTTTTGTTATACATAGCTTTATTAATTGAGTTTTGGGCGCATTCAGTAACAAAATAATGATTATATTATTGTGTATGATGCAATATTGCCGTCACCGTTGAATCCAAGGTTCAATGCCTTGATGACAGGCAAAAAACCTTATACTCCCTTCGTACCAAATTGTTTGTCCATTTTCACTATTTCACATATCTCAAAAAATTGTCTATATTTCATAACTTGTTTCTTTTTCAATGATTTTGAAGACTTCATCTATAAGAACTAGTTGAGATCTTTTAATTTGTGAAGGGGGGGAAAAAAAATTGTTACAAAAATACATTATTTATTGACCCGATTAAAGGGCACAAATACCGAAAATAGACAAATAATTTGAGATGGAGGGAGTATAGTTTAAGGATTACAACCCAACATGACAACTAAGATAAGTATGAAACGGGTTGAAAGCAAAGCAAACCAAACCAAACCAAACAATGAAATGGGTATTAGACGGGTTCTTTGAGACGTCACTTAAATTGATATCTTCACACAACAAACAATGCCTACCTTTTTTTTTCCCCAATCGCCCCATCTTTTTGCGACTAACCTGCCTCTCCTCCCTTCATATTTCTTCAAATATATTGATTTCTTTCATTTATCCACAAGCATCTGCTTCTACCATGGTAGTTGGTGACTTTTCCTTAAAAGTTTGTGTCTAGAGTACATACTATTTTACCAATTAAAACTCCATTTCTATCTAGTTATCTCCTTGATTATGCAACATTAATTTCAGCAAAATCCCCCAGGTAAAAACTTCATGGAAGTGAATTGAATACTAATCAACATCAACATTTCCACATTATATACATCAATCCAGCATCCAAAGAACCACAAATGCATAAAACATAACAGAAAATAAAATAAAATACTCCCATTTAAGCGCAAAAAAAAAAAAGGAAAATGAGAATGAGAATGAGAATGAGAATGAGAATTCAGTAAACCTGTTAACGAACTAAGGAAAAAATTTATAAAAAAAAATCTCCTTTTTTCACAATTTCACATATATCCTCACAAAGACACACAAATCAAGCATTTTCAAGGGAAATGTAGGAAAACAAATCCCAAGAAAATCCCAAATTTTCCATAAACAGCAAATCAAAAGATTAAACTTTATACTGATGTCATATCCATAACTCAAAAGAACCCAGATGAAATCAAGCAATTCAAGTGTAAGATTCCAATAAAATATAACAAGCACATATAAAAAAGAGGCAAAATCATATGCAAATTTGGTGGGTGGTTTCAATCTTACCCCTTTTTTCTAATAGAAGAAGAAAATCCAAGGAAAACCCAGAAACACTTTCACCTTCCTCTCCTACCAAGAAATTCTTTGATTCCTGAGATGGTAAGAAAACACAGTCCTTCCCACTCTGCAACATTTGCCTCACTTCACACTTCGCACACACCCCCCAACTCCACTTTTTCTAAGGTTTGGCAAAGCTTCCGTATGAACATTCATACCAATTATTGGTGGGTCCTACTGGGGTATAATTGGGGTTTGAGTGGAACACATTACATGATTGAATAATCCGAGCCGTGTGATGTGTGGAATATGGGATGAACTGAACTGGGTCATGATATTGTATGCATGTGATCGGACACTGCCTTGAAAGTGAATCAAACCCAAGGATTTGAAAATGGGTCAAAAATAAAATGTGAATTTATTTATTTTTTTTTAGTATTTGACTGTTGATGTGTGTATTTGGGTCATCTGCTGAGGAAGTATATGACATGGGTATGCTCTTTTTTTTTCCTTCCTTGATTCATCGTATTTATATTAATACAAAATAGTGTTCAAAAAATCGTATTAATACAAAATAAAACATAAAATACATATAAATAAATAATAATTTATTAAAGGGTCTCATATTCCCATCCTCTGCCCCAAAAAATCCACACTTTTCTCCCTAATTATCTAAAAAAGTAAATTCTGATATTTATGGAAAGTACAAATTATTCTATGTGATTTAAAAAATTATAAATACTCTCTTATTATAATTCTTTATTTAACAGAATTAACTAAAAAAATAAAATTCATAATTGATCTCCTATACAATAATAAAATTACCTAAATTA
This sequence comes from Camellia sinensis, assembly GCF_004153795.1. Taxonomy (NCBI): domain Eukaryota; kingdom Viridiplantae; phylum Streptophyta; class Magnoliopsida; order Ericales; family Theaceae; genus Camellia; species Camellia sinensis. Next base: position 3,007,854 of record NW_021025011.1, on the reverse strand, counting down.
TTAATTGAAACATATTTTTAATATCATTAAAATGGTTAATTAACTTGATAATTCATTAATAAAATGACAATTATTATGATATTAGAAATCTCAGGTTGTGGAATGTAATTTCTAGAACCACATAGGGCGATTCGTATTTTAATCAAATCTTAAGAGGTGTATTTGTAATTTACCTATATCTAAAATGGTGATTCTACTTACACCACTATTTAACCTCTTTACACCCTCCACTCATTACACCACTAAAAAAAATGTAATTCTCATTACACCCCCAATATATTATCAAAACTAACCCTAAATTAACTATTTCATCTCTTTGCATCACTAATTTTGGTAACACGGTGCTAAATAATTTTCATTATTCCAGTGTTATGTTACCGAAAAAAATAGATCTCTTCAGCATTTTGTTACTATACATTTACAGAAACACTTTCTTCCAAACAATGATTTTTTAATTTGTGGTGGGCCTGTTCGGTAATACAACTCTAATTAATTTGAATTACTCCAGTGCCATGTTATCGGACAATATTTTTTTTCCCAACATTATGTTGTTGTCCAATTAGATGATAACAAGAAATTAATTTGGGTCATTTGTGAAGTGCATGTTTAGTGATATATTGTTATACAAATGGGATTACTGTAGTGTTATGTTGCCAAATTACAATAGAGTTGTCTAGGCCACCGTCGCTGTACATTGAAAAATGCACTTTTTTCTTGAAATATCCACTAAAAAATTCATAAATCAAACACACCTCTATAAAATCATGCATAAAAAGTATCCATAAAATTATTTATGAAAATATCAAGTGTACGAATATCCATAAAGTATTCATAAAATTTGTCATTATTTGCATCCATCAATCAAACATGTTATTACAATTCGTCTTGATAATTTGTAGGTATTTTTCCCCTTAATAGAAATAGACATCCACACTTTTTAGAATCCGTCAACCTCAATCGTTCCCTCCTTGATCTTTATGTTGTCTCTACAGTAACCACTTCTTTTACAAGCAAGTGTAAGTCTTGATTTTCTGCAATTACCTCCCGCATCTGATGTCTTTATAATAATGACAAATCCAATCTCCTTCCCAATGTCAAAAACTCATTTAATTAATACTTCACGACTACTAAAAAACTAATGATATATGTCAAATTATTAATAAAACTCAATACAAATTAAAAATAAGAAAAAAATTGTATTCATAAAAAAAAAAAAAATTAACAAACCTTGTCTGTAATGAATTCATAACTAGAGTCTACTAATGTTGCAGTACCTACGTTGTTGCAATGAGTATAAGTATAATTCTTTCAGTCAAAAAAATAAAGAATATAAAAAAATAAAACTAAAAAAACATGGTAATGAGAAGTTGAACAAATTAAAAAAAATCGGTTTGGGGGTTACCAAAAATGTATCTTTTATTCGGTAGTTGGTTACCAGACTTATATTTTTCTTCAACAATGTGATACCGGACTATTTTATTTTATTCGATTTCAAACCACCGCACAAAAGACAAACACCAGTCCAAAAAAACGAAACAAAAACCTACCAAATAAATAAATAAAAACTCACCATTTTCACTTTTTTTATGGTTTTTCACCACCATTTCGTCATCCATTGCTTTCTTTACTAATCAAATATTATGATTCTCACTTTTTGAAAAGAAATGTGTAAGAGAAAAGAAAAATTAAGAAATGAAAAAAATGAGCAGGGATTGAAGACCAAGAGGTATAAGGAGATAACAAAATATATTTAATTTTGGTGTTTTGTTCTTAAAGGTAATTTCACAAAAAAAAAAAAAAAAAAAAAAAAAAAAAAAGAAGAAGAAGAAGAAGAAGATAGATTGAGAGGTAAAGTATTGGTGTAAGTAGAATCGCCCCATCTAAAAGATAGATTGAGAGTTATTTTGGCAATCAATTAAGTAGTTTATTGACCTATTTTGGTCACATCATTTCTCTACTTTTTTACTCATCTTTTTATAATAAGAAAAAAGAGCAAATTACACTATTAGTCCCTATAATTTGGGACTTGTGTCACTTTAGTCCCTGACTTTTCAATTGTGACACATTTGACCCTGAATTTTGAATCTTGTTCCAAATAAGTACAATTGAACATACCATTGCTTAATTTCAAGGGCAAAATCGTTAATTTGGTAAAATATAAACTAATTTGCCAAAAATAAATGTCCAAAAAATATTTTAAAAATTTTTAAAAATTATTTCTACCCACCAAAAATAAAATTATGTAAAATTGATAAAAATTAATAAAAATTACATGATTAATTTTACATGATCATCATCTAAATACATAATAAAAATTAATTTGGTAAAATAAATAAATAAACGTCTAAAAGATTTATCAATTTTATATAATTTTATCTTTAGTAGGTAGAAATAATTTTTAAAAATTTAAAAATAATTTTTTGACATTTATTTTTATCAAATTAATTTATATTTTATCAAATTGACCATTTTGCCCTTGAAAAATCCAATAGTATTTACAATTGTCCTTATTTGGAATAAGATTCAAAATTCAAGGTCAAATGTGTCACAATTGAAAAGTCAATTACCAAAATGACATAAGACCCAAACTATAGGGACCATTAGTGTAATTCACCTAAGAAAAAAATGTCAACAAATAAGTTATACTCAAAACAAGCTTAAAATAATTAAAAAGTCAAAAAACTACTATAAAAAAATCAATTATTCTCTCTATTTTTTTACACATCTTTTTATAAAATGTCAACAAAAATAGCAGTTAGTAGGGCTTACCACGAGTCTCATTTTGATTATTCGAATCTTTCATTTTGTAAAGTCCTTAGTTTATATCATCCATTAAAAAGATCCGATCGATCCGATAATTATAATTTTTTTTATTTTATCATGTTTCAATTTGGGGGAAAAAAAAAACTTGTGTTTAAAAAAAAAAAAAATTTGAGAAAAATGCAATAAAATGAAAAGTTACGATTATCGGATCGATTTTAATTTTTTTCGTGAATGATAGACACGGGGAGTTCAACAAAATGAACGATTTAAATTATCAAAATAAAACTCGTTGTGAACCCTGCAAACCCCTCAAATTGAAACCCAACCCTTAAAAAATTAAAGAGACTTATGTCTAGGTTCTAATAGGTGAATTTATTATTCAATAGGTCATATGATAACTAATGATATTTTTTATTAAACACTATTAAAAAACATTACTAATTATTAATTTTTAACAACAATTTAAAAATTTTGTCATGAAAAATGTCACTGATTTTAAGTTTTGGCGACAGTTTAAAAAATCATCACAAAAAACGTCACTAATTTTTAACTTTTAACAACAGTTTAAAAAATTCGTCACAAAAAAAGTTACTAATTGTAAGTTTTAGTTACAATTTATAAAAATCGTGACAAAAGTCACTAATTGTCAATTTTTATAAACATGTAAAAAATCGTCACAAAAAATTATTTTTAGCAACGATTTTACTAAAATTTATTTTCAATACGATTTTATGAAAATTAAATCTAACTATTAAGACTTATTGGTAGTTTATCCAAAAAATTATTATATATTATCGTATTTTTGTCTCAAGTGAATATTATCTTTTGAAAAAGAAACTAAACAAAAAAATAAAGAAAAATCATATCTTCTCAAATGAGTTATAACTGAAATTATAAAACTCAAATTAAACAAAGGAAGTAATAGTGTATTTTTCTTTAATAATATATTCAAAGATTACTTCATCTTTGCTATAAATAAATAAAAAAATACTTTTAAATATTTAAGAAACAATATATATATGTATAATTTTAAGGTTGTTTTGGATATGACTTTTTTTTTAATTTTTTTTATTTATTATGAAAAAATATATTTAAAAAAAATGGAGATGATGTGATTGTCAATAAACAGCTTATAAATAACTTTATTTTTAAACTAAAAAAATATACAATTATTAAAGGAAATTTGTCAAACCAAGCATCAATATGGGAAAGATGAATGGTAATAATTAGGTTGGGTGGAAAAAATAAGGATACTATTTGAATGTACAAATGATTCTTCATGTATGCTTCAAAAAGTGCTATATGAATGTAGGGGATCAATGCTGATAATAATGTTTGTGGGGAAGAGTACTGTTTGAACGTACAATGATTCTCTTGAAGAAGTAATATTGAAGATTAATGCTAATAATTCGTTTCGGTGGAGCCTATATAAAAAGGAAAATCAGAGTCACTGGTGTGCTATATAAAAATGGAAATGAGGTGATTATTGTCCTTCTTGCACAGCAATTATTATTGTGCGATTATATAGACTTACTTTGAGATTTTTTTTTTTGATAATTTAAATTATTTATTTTTTAAAATATATCGAATAAAATATATTGGTAAAAAATTAAATTGATTAGATATTGTTAATTATTTCATCGAATTATATTTATATCTAAAAATAAATGATAAATGCGATTTGAATTATAAATTTGAATATAAATATGAATAGATGAATGAATTAACGATATTCAATTAATTTGAAATTTTACAGATAAATTCTATTTTTTGTATTCTAAAACATGAATGTTCGAATTATCGAAACAGATTTGGAAATGAATTTGTATCACCTTACAATAGTAACTATTGTACATGAAGCACATCAGTTATCTCATTTCCATATAAAAACTCTTCTAACATTATCATGAAAAGGTACAATCCAAAGATAATAATTGAACCAAACATTTTAATTGAATCAAATCTATTTTTTTAATTTATTGGTAATACGTCCATTTCTATGGAACATGAAATTAGATCTAGGCACACTATTTTGCATCCCCAATAGTTGTACTATTTTTTTTAAAAATGTTTTTTTGAGTCATATCAGCTCTCTATTTGTTTTACAGATCTTTTCATAAAAAATAAAAAATACATATATTTATTTAGGTCATCTCAAAGATTAATATATTTTTTTTTTGTAATAAAAACATGATTAATAAAATTATTTGGTAAAGAGGACAAATTATTATTTTGATTTTTTTTTTCATTTTTATCCCACTGCTGGTAAACCGTGTCAGCCAGTCACCAAATAAATGGCCAAAAAAATAGTCAGTGGTAGTTGACGTTGGCAATTGACGGTGGTGGTGATGATATGAATAAATAGAAAAATTAGATAGACATTAAAGTGACATGTGAACAAATAGGGAGTTGATATGAGAATAGATAAGGTAACAAATATGTGACGTAGGCAGATAGATAAATAGATAAGGGTAACACGGTCTTTTAAATTATTTTGTTCTCTTGACCTCAATAGCCTTAAGAGTTTTTAATTGAACCTTATGACCCGAGTGTATTTCTTTTATTTATTTATTAAGATCATGAAAATGTTAGAGCATTTCCAAAGGACTTTTTAAACGAGTTATGTCAGCTACTTTAATTAGTATCGTCATATTTTAGTCACTCCAACTTTAATTAGTATCGTCATATTTTAGTCACTCCAACGGACTAGTTATTGCAATAGCTATTTTAATAAAAAATTTCAATGCTAGCCACATTTGAAGAGTCGTGAGAAACTCTTTAAATATGTTTTATGTATAGATAACTAAAATAAATAATAGTATTGAAGTACATAGATAAAAAATGAATTAGATAAAGTGAATTTGTAAATGTGTGACAATAAATGATTGGATAAATATAGTTTGTTTAGTAATATAGCACCGGAGTCATTCAAAAGGAATAGGTTAATTAGAAAATTATATAAGGGTTTTAAAAAGGTTAAATTTATAGTTAGTTTTGGTATTATGAAGGATGTAATGAAAATATCGATTATTTCTTAAAAGTATAATGAAAAAATAAGTGTAAAGAAGTAAAATTGTGGTGTAAGTAGAATTTTCAATTATTTTGAACATAGGACCTAGGGATGGCAATATTAACCCGGCCCGACGGGGACCTGAACCGTCCCGTCCCGATAAATAGGTTTTTCCCCGAAAATTATTCCCCGTAGGGCCGAGGCTGGTATTGAAAAATACATCCCCGATGATTTTCGGGCCGGGGACGGGGATTAATTTCACGGCCCCGACCCTTTGTATCCCGACCCGCCCCGCCCCAAAGTTTCCCCGAAGCTTCCCCGTATATATTATATACTACTGTAGACACCCCATTTTTGACCGTCCTCAAGACTTGGACGTCACCGTTTGAACACTCGATGATCATCTATGTTCGTGTTTGTTTTGAGTTCCCGGAGGTCTCGGCTACGCGCCTTGCCTCAGAATCTCTCGACTTGCTTGTTCTGTGCTTGGTTTTGCACCAAGGACTTGTGTGTTTTGTACCTGAGGGTAGAAAGTAGCTTGTTAGCTACCCCTGACACCCACCGGCCTTGAATTGAGGCCATCGGCCGTGTATTATTGCTACCGGTCATTGGTGAAATATACCATTGGCCGGTCGGTACTTAGTGTGGTCGGCCGACCATCTGTTTAGTCGATTGCCTCCTTTTCTGGCCGGTGCCACATTTTTGCCTTTTTCAGGAATGGTGCAAGCCACCTGTGCCAGCTGGAATGCACGGACAGCTGGCTTGCACGGACCCTCCTCCCCATGCACGAGTGTGGCTATTTTGCCCCTTTTGCACCTTTTTGGTCTAGCTTCTTGAGGAAGCTTGGACCTTTGTCTTAGCTTCCTCAAGAAGCTTGGACACCTGTCCCAGCTTCCTAAGGAAGCCTTGGCCCCTTTGCCTTGGCTTCTTTAGGAAGCCTTGACCCCTTTGTTAGCTTCCTTTGGAAGCTTAACCTTTTCCTTTGTCTATATAAGGAGACTAACCCTCTCATTTGTTTTGGTTCAGCAAAAACCAAAGCAAAATACATATATATATATATATATCTGATATACATCTTCTCTCTCTATATCTCCCTCTCTCTTTTCATTTGTGTGTGTTTAAGGGCCTAAAAGGGTGATTTGTTCTTACTTTTGCACTAAAACACACACCATCACACCATACTTCGACTTGGGAGGTCTTGAGGGTTTGTTCTTGAAGTTTTGAGGTAGTTTTGAGGTGGTTTTGATCATAAGGAAGAGGCTGAGCTTGCTGTTCTTGAAGTGTTCTTCGAGGGTAACACTTTTGCTTTAGATTCTCCAATCTTGCACTAGTCTTTAACCTATCTTGCTTACTGATTTAGACTTTGTGCATAACTAAAAAAAGTCTTGTATTTGCATCCTTAAGATACTTCATTAAGGTTGTTTTGGTGTTAGGGGTCGACCTCCCCCTCTAAGGCCTTGTTTGGCCCTTTTTGTGCTTCCATTGTTAAGCTTTGGTTACTTTGGTGTATTGGCCTTCTCACCACTGAAATCCAGTGGATTTTCAATGATGAAGAAGGGGGTTTGAAGTCTTGCATAGGGGGAGGGAGACCCCTCTCCCCTTTGTGTCTCATTTGTCCATATTTTGGCCCATAAGGGTAGCATATATGCTTGGTTGTTTTTAGCCCCATTTCAGAGGTTCTTGGATATTATTTGGTCATATGTTGCCTCTGTCTTTGGTCGGATTTATGGCCCTTTACATGTATATTGTACTTGCCTTGCATTCTCCCATTTTGCCTAGACATGTGCCTTGCATTTAAGCCATGATGCTTGCATGTTCTAGCTTAACTTCATGAAGGTTTTAGCATTATTTTGCCGTGATCAAGGACTGTTGGGTGCTAATTTGCCCATGTTTGCCATGTTTGGTATAGTTTCTATGTGTTTTGGCTTGTGAGCCTTGAGTGTGTAAGCCATAAGCATGCCTCATTTGGTCTATTTTCGGTGATTTAGAATCATTTGCCATGCCATTTCAGTCCATGTTTGATGCAAGCATACTTGGATTTGTTCTCCTTTCAATGCCTTAAAGAGGTGTAGTCTTATGCTCCATGTTTTGGCTTTGGTGTATGCCTCTTTGCTTGAGCCATTTGGGATGCCATTTATGTGGGTTTTGGGGCTTATTCTACCATGCCATATCTCTGATTTTATAGGTCTTGATATCCATGCTTACCCTTTTTTTGGGTGCTCTTGAAAATTGCCTTCCATGCCTTAGCTTTAGGCCCTTTGGTTTGCATATTTGTTTTGCATGTTGGCACCTCCATTTTGGGCATTTTTGGCCACTGTTTTGGGGTGGGCTGAGGCCTTCTCATTTCAGTATAAGTCCATCCTTGCATACTTTGCATGTTTGACATGATTGCATTGCATTGGTTGCATGCTTATATTGCATCATGTTTGCATGTTACTTAGCTAAGTTGCATTATATAGTCTTGTTGTATGCTTGACATGTTCATATTGTATTAGTGTAGCCTTGCATGAATTGCATCACTTTGCATTGTATATGGCATACATGTATTGCATCGCTTAGTTTGGGGTGTCAAACCAAGCATGAGGGGAGAGGTGTGTTCGTACCCGAAGTGACGAAACACGTCTCAACGCTCGGTCGCCAATACCCTTGATCTCAACATGATAGGGTGTTAGCGCTCATTTGTTTGTTGCATGCATCTACATTAAGTTGCTAACTCGACTTCTTAGGCCATCATGCATCGAATTGTGTAGTTGATGGCCCGAGGGTCGAGGGCCATGCTCCCTTGAGTCCATTGCATGATAGGGAGTGTGGCCATGCTCACATTTGCTTGAAAATTCCATGCCATACGCTGCTTGCCCTCTGCTGCTGTCAACTGCAGGATTCTACAGGAAGCAATGGCCGGCCGGCCACCTACAATGCCGACAGACCATCAGTGGCTGGCCGGTGGTACAACAATTGGCCGGTAAGCCCATTACCATGGCCGGTGAACTTTAGTTCTGGCTGGTGACATCCCAGAGCACTCAGAGGATGATTCAAAAGTGGTCTGGAGACTTTCAGAATTTTTAGAGGAGCAAGGCAGTGAAAACAGAGGTAGCAGTGCTATGGTAGCGGGTTTCCGGGCGAGACGAGTCAAGCATGCATCATTCACACATTCCGAGGTAGGGCTATGGTCACCTTCCTTCTGCATTTAATTTGTTAATTAGTTAGGAATTCTGTAATAATTAATTTAGCGGTATTCATTTGGTTATGTAATATTTATTCAGACCCTCCAAGTCAGGGCAATTGTGTAATAAGTGTGCGTGAGTGTGTGTATGTCTCCCAACCCCACGTCTTTCTTCCCTTTTATTTACTAGCTTTCGATGGTTAGTCTAGGGCATGTTTCAATTAGCATACAGTATGATAGCATGTTTGCATCCATTCATTCGCTTTGCATGCACCGGGCTCAGCGCATCATTCTAACTGCATTGTATTTCAATTCCAAGTTGAATACGTGTTAGTTGTAACATCTCACATGTCATTCTTAGAATAGCCGAGCCTATTTCTAGTTGCATTTTGCATGTGTTGCATTAGCCATCTTAAGCATTAACTAGGGTCATGCATGATTACTAACTAGTTTCTTGTTTTGGCTTGGAGTACTCGGTAAGCTTTTATGCTTTAGCATCTCGCATGAGTGTGGATGTTAACATGATAGCATGCTTACCATGTGGCTAAATGCTTATGTGATATGAACTGCCTGAATGCCTGTGGGTGAAGGTTGGATTGTTTGAGTTGGGATAATTCATCGAAATCCGTATTTTAGTCTACTCGCGAGTAGCAAAATTCAAACCATTTTCCAAACAAATAGAAATGCGATGCTTCGTTCCGACTTAGGCAATTTAGTCTATACTTGTCTTGCCGTGCGCATCACATAGTAATTCTAGGCTAATAACTGGTATAAGAACAGATAACGTTTTCAAAATTGGATATCATGGTTAGTAGAGGCCGATCTTCGGATCGGGCAAGAGGGGGTGCTCATAGCTGACCTTTCCCAATCGTACCCAAGTTCCCGAGCCGAGGCAACTTTGGTAATGATGGACACGTGGCCTTAGGCAAACGAGTCAGGATTTCCTAAATTCCTTCATTAAAAAATATTTAGGTGGCGACTCTGTATCTGGCAAAGCAGTCCATGTTTGGCACTTCTTTTCTAAAAATCTATTTTCTCAAAACGATTTGCTGGATTTGGACTCTTTGGTTCAGACTAAGAACCGTGACACAAAAGGGAGTCCGAACTGTGGTGGCATAAAGCCCGAAGGCGCGTCCACAGTTTCTGGCGACTCCACTGGGGAGAATTGGAGGACTTGATTTGAACTCATGATATCCTGTTTTGCCTACACTTATGTGTTTCTTTGCATTGCATGTGCATTGGTGCGCCTAGGACACCGTGTTTGCCATCCGCCATTCCTGAATGGTTTGCCAGAGGCTTGTCTTGTCAAGGCATGACCATAAGGCTGACTGGTTATGGGCTCTGACAGTATGGGAACACAAACCCCGATTTTACCCGGGCACCCCTTTTGACCATTCGACCTAGTGCATATTCGGAATCCATAGTGACCATTCCAAGCTAGGACAGGTTGCTTACCCGATGTTAGGTTGTTTGAAACCGCTGTGTGCGTAGTGAAACCCTAGCTCCTGACAAAATAGGACAGGGAAACCCTACCCCAACATAGGAGTGTTTTGGCTCTCTCTTACTTGCTATGTGCTTTTAGAATGTATCTCTACAGGAATGTACATACCAGTTTGCAAGTCTGGGGCATCAGGCCTAAGGGCATCGGTATCAGAATTTGAGAATCAGTTATATCTGTGGGTATCAGATTCAGTGTTTCGGGGCAGTGATTTTGTGGAACAGTGATCAGTAGTAGAGTACAGTCATTCAGTCATGTCTGTGTCTGTTCCGTCTGGGCTGAACTACTGCTTATTTTCCCTTTCAGTTCAGAGATTTGGGTTCAGAAACTTGGTGTTCTCCTTCGCTGAGGCAAGACAGATATCTAATCCGCCAGTCACCGTTCAGTTCAGCGGACTTATGATGACCCAAAGTTCAGAGGAAGTTGTGGTTATGGCAGCCGCATTAGACCAAGGGATCATCTTGCAGGATGAGACCAATGTTGATGTACCGCATCCGCCCAGGTGGCCTGCTGGACCTCCTAGTTGTATCAGGCTCGTGAGCCCACCACGTTTGAGTTAATGGGAATGATCGGCGACCTCCAGAGATCCATGGCTGATCTTGCTTATGGGATGTCGGCTTCGCCACCAACCACATCGCATGCCGGGAATTTTGTACCGCAAGAGCCCCCGTTACTGGGACAGATTGTAATCGAGCTCAGCCAACCAGAGGTTGCCTCCAGCTACAGCAACGACGTGTCAACAACAACCGGGTTTCACTCTGATGTAGTAACCCAAACCCTTGATCAGGCTGAGGCTAGAGGTAAGAACAAAGTGGGAACAGATGCTGATCCCGTTGGACAACTGCTTTGGGCAATCGAGGCTTTGAAAGCTGGGGGAATGAATAAGCAGCAAGTGTTCACAGTCATGACTAAGGCTGTGGACGATGTTTTCCCCACTCCAACCGAAGGCAGTTCAAGCCAGGCAGAAAATCGGGATAGGCCCCGTCATGCCAAGACAGTTCCTTCCGCTCCTAACCCTACACCAGGAAAAGATCAGAAAGCCAAGGCAGTGCCTGCCGACCCTTTCGCTTGTGCATCTAACAAGAACCCTCAGACTTCGAAGTACCTGCCTCAAGAGCGCAGAGTCTTTCATGCCCTCTACATGCCTTTGTCTAGGGCATTTCAAATTTTGGCTAAAAAGGGACATCTTAAACCCTTCGAGCCTCGCCCTCTCCCGAAGAATCTCCCTCTCTCACATGATGCTACCTTGTACTGCACGTACCACCAACAGTCCGGTCACAGCACTGATGGTTGTTTCCGCCTTCGTCATGAAGTGCAAGATTTAATCGACAATGAGGTCATCCTCCCACCTACCTTAGCAAAGTCTGTTACCACTGAGTTGTTGGACTTCGAGGATACTGCAAGTATGTGATCAGGGGTTAGACAACCTGCGGACGACACTCGGTGTACTTCAGATGTGGCGTTTGGCACGCATTGTCGGGCGCATTTGCGAATGCAGTTTTGTAATTTCTGGCTTGGGTGTCGAGTTAGTTCTTTGTTTTGTTTTGGGTCTGTCTCATTGTCTTGAGTCAGTTTTTTTGATTAAGGGTCTATTTTGTCGCGTCGAGTCAGTCCCATTGTATAGAATGTCGGGTGATTTCGGGGTTGTTACCTTGAACGCCCTTTTGTTTTGTAATTACCTTTTTTCTTTCTTTTGAGTTTGTCTTTGCCATAGAGCCAGTTGCAACCAGGAAATCTGAATGAAACAGCTGTGACTGTCATGTTTTGTACCTAGTGCTGCTTTGAGCCAGTTGTGCCGACAGATCTGAATGAAAAAGCAGTAATTCCCACACTTTTGTGTTTGCTTCTGCCGTATGCCAGTTATGCCAGAAATTCTAAATGAGATGGCAGTATTTGACTAGAAGCTATGTCTTTTATGTGCCTTGAAATCATTGCATTGACCTAAGTTTTTCAAAACTTTTTTGAACACTGTGGTGAGAACAAAGGGGAAGGAATTCCTCGGGATTTGCAACTTTGATCATTTGAGAGAAAGAGAGGCGTGCTAAGCCCTTAATGATTGAAATCATGCTTATCAGCGTGAGTACTGAGAAGGACCCTGGCTTGATCCAGACTGGTTCCACACTATCTTCAGCGCGAGCGATTTAAAAACTTTCAAAAAAAAAATATTTTGCGCGGTCCTGCGAAGACCTGTGTTGAATCGCTCTCGAGATTGTGCAGCTTAGGATCGCTCTCAGCCTCAAGACTTGAGCCCTTGCTTTAAAACCTTGAACCACAATTCGGAGTGTTCAACGATCGACCATCAAGAGAGGCCTGTGTGGCCAGATTGGAAGCAACCCTCGAACAAGAGGCACCAAAGTCAGATCAAGAAGATCAGATCTCATCAGAAGAAGCTTGTGAAGCTAGAACAGAAGCACCCCTCCAACTAGGGGCAAAAATGTCCGATGTGCTCAAAGAGCAGAAGATGGGTCCTTCAGCAAATCAATACAACAGTCATTTTCCTGGATTCAGATGACTTCAGGATCTCAAAACCATTTGGCATGGACTTGTTACACTTTTACCCTTTGAGAGGCTCGCTGGGCCGAAGACCCGGAAGGGCGACCCAGGCAAAAGTTAGAGCAAGAGAAAATACAAAAAAAAAGAAACAAAAAAAATGCAAAAGAAATGAAAAGAGAAAAATAGAAAAAAAAGAAAAAAAGAAAAGAAAAGAATTGAATAAGGAAAGAAGAACAAAGCTTGCAAGGTCGAAAACCCGCAACGGGTACCTTGGCAAAAGTTAGAGCCTAAAAAGTGAAGGTTAATACCCGAGTGTACCTTAACCCGAACTACGTAAGGCTTGATTCCCATGTTTGGGATACATAGGCAACTTTATCCTGAAGTCCAGCCCCTAATGCTTTCATAGCGACTAAGTCCATGTAATGGTTTTGATCATCCTTGATTCCCATGTTTGGGATACGTAGGCAACTTCATCCTGAAGTCCAGCCACCAACACTTTCAAAGTGACTGTGTCCATATATTGGTTTTGACCATCTTCGTCTTCTTTGTGTCCGAAAGTTCGGTTGCGATCATCACTAATAAGGACTGACTACAGCACGCTGCGGCGATTATCCAGACAAGGGGCAACTTTCCATTGCCATGAGTCGCCATTCAAACAAGGAGCAACTTTCCGTTGCCATGAGTCGCCATTCAAACAAGGGGCAACTTTTCGTTGCCATGCAGCCCTCTTCAAGCAAAAGGGCAATTTTCCATTGCCTCCGATCCGAGGATGTACATCTCGAGAGTAAGTACCGTGCTCGTTAAGCATTGACCGTTTGCAAAAATAGTTTTCGAGAATTTTTACTGAGGTTGACTATTTTCTCGAAAATTATTTTATTTTCCAAAACTGGACCATTTTTTTGGACCCAAAAAGGAAAATTTTTAGTGCTCATAGCCTGACTTGCATGATTTTCAAATCAAATCGAACAAGTATGTTGATCTAACTCTCATTTTGGTCAAGACTGTTTTAGTAGAAAACCAAAAAATGGTCAAAATGATGAACTAGGGGTGCGGTTGAGTCAGGCTTCCTGTCTTTCTCCCATCGCCAGCGTACTTGACAAGAAGGGCACAACTGAAGTTGTCATTAAAGGGCTGAAAGCTCTCTCAACCTCCGAACAACGAGGTATCGAACCAAGTGTGAAGCACAAATTGGGGTGGGTCAAGATACTCATTTCCCTTGTCTGGGGCATCGACCAAACGCCACCAAAAGAAATAGTCGTAAGCTAACCGTATCGGGTGTGAACCCACAACTTTCTATTCATCCATTAAACACCCCGGGGAGGGATATAAAAAATGAGAGAATAAAGAATAGAGAGGTGTAAGTTGAGCGAAAAAGCGAGCCAAAGGGTTTTGCGAGAAAAACCGAGCCTGAGAGCCGAGTGATGTGAGAATCACACAAATGAGGAAGGGTGGGAAACAATACTCAGAAAAACTGGCTCCTCGTGATCTGAGGTCCCCCGTCTTCGTTAACGCGTCTGTATGTCGTGTCTTTTGTTTCGTTTACCTCAACCTTTGTTTTGAGTCTTTTCCGAGTGTGTCTCGTTGTGTTTAGGTTGTTTACCCTTTTGTTTCTGCTGTTGAGTCGTTCTCGCTATGTCCAGTTATAGGCTCACTACCCCGGTTTGAAAAACCCTTCTTCAATTTCAAAAATTAATCATTTTGTGCTCAGAGTGCTGTGTCATTCTCCACATTTGTACAAAAACATGATTTGGTTCTTTCATACAACTGCAGGGTCCACCCCCGATAAGTGTGAACAGAAAAACCTAGGCCTCTCTGAAGCTTTTGGGTTTCAAATTGCATCTGAGAGTGCTTCAACTTTGGCCGATCCCACTTTTGTATTCCGTCTTTTCAGATTGGACTGTTTGTTCAAGATTCGCTGTATGCAGATTAATCCCCAGCAGAGCATGAGCCGAGGGTTCGGACTGAGCAGTGGGTTGTTTAAGTTGTTTTGCTGTTAGCTGGTTCATTACCTGGTTATTACAATACAAATGTTTGATTTTCAGACAGGAGATCAATCTCATTTACATTTAGGTGTAACATGGTGCAATGCGATGCAATATATAAAGTGTACAAATGTAACAATTTTTTAGACAAAAAACTTTGTTTCACTTCACCATCTTTTTTAAGTACAAAGTTTTGAAAAGAAAAAAAAACAAAAACCTGCCCGTGGCAGTACAAGGTACTCTAGCTACCAGCAAAAAAAAGAAAAGTACAAAAGATAAGAAGAAGAAAAAATAGCAAAAATCTAGATCAATGTCAAAATGGTCTCAGGCCTAGAGGTCCGTCCTCGTCCTCTTCTTGGACGAAGGTCCAGGAGCATCATCATCAGCGCCGTCATCTAAGCCTGAGTCAGTGCCATCTCCGGTCTCCTCCTTAGATGACTCTGCCTCCGCCTCCGCCTCCGCCTCCACCTCGGACTCGTCGTCATCTGGAACTGGCGCCCGAGAGCTACTCCAAACATGAGTGCACTCCGCCTTGGTGCGGGGGTATACTCTGCCCTCTCCATCTCCCCCTCGAACAGGAACGAATGGTCCAGCTGGAGCACCTCCTATAGTAGGAATCTGGAAGGGATGTTGAAAAGTACAAATGGCAAACGCATCAGTATGCTACAGAATGCCGTATATGAATATAGTGTGAATACTGTGAGCAGTGTATCAGTGCAGAATACAGTGTATGAATATAGTGCGAATACTGTGAGCAGTGTATTAGTGCAAAATGCAGTGTATGAATACAGTGTGTGAATACTGTGAGCAGTGTATGAGTGCAGAATGCAGTGTATGAGTACAGTGTATGAATGCCGTGAGTAGTGCTGTGAACAGTTTGTGGGCTACAGTGTGTCAGATACCATAAGGGCCGTGTATCAAGTGTTGTGTTGTGCATTAGATTGTGTGAAACAGTTTATGTATGGTTTGAGACCGTGGTCAGAAGAACATACCGGAATACTGTAAATGGCCAGAAGGTCGAGGCTCTACTGAAGCATCCCCCATCACCGAGGCGATCAACTCCAGGGACTGGCGAGTGTACTCGGAGGAAGCCTGCAAAAGTGTTAGAAGCATCAGTATTCTACGGAATATCAAATGAATTGAAATGAAGTAACTGTACAGAATGCAAAATGCAGTAGTACATACCGGAGGCAAGCCGTAAAACCCCACTAGCTCGTGATCAGCCGGAGGGGAAGCAATGGGGATCTGGTAAGTCGCCCCACCACGCCCTCGGCATGTCATCGTCACGGGCAGTGTTGGCCAACTAGCCCCCCGCCCTCCCCGAGCTCCGCTCCTACCACGGGCCCGAGCCACCCTCGGTGCTCCCGCTCCCGCTCCTGCCCCTACTCCAGCCGCTGATGCCTCAGGCCTCTCTCTCTCGGCTCGACGGCTGCTGCTCAAAGGCCGCATGATATACGTCTGAACGTACTCTGAGTAGTCGCCTATGCCTCTGAAGCGTGTCGCATCCCAGCCGATCGTATAGTCGGCCATCTGCTCAGGGGAGAACCTCTCGGTATCCCTCATATGCTTAGAAGGGTGAACCGGGACTATCTGCTCTGGCAAACCCAGGGTCTGGCGTAGGAAACGCTCATCTAGGTACCAAGCCCGACAAACCGGCCCCTCCAGCAAGATCCTGAAGCGTGCAGTCTCGGCATCGGCAAATCGCTCCCGCATCACGGTTGGCAATGGAGCCCAAGGCTGCCAGGTGATCTGTAAATGGCATGCAATTTGTTATCTACTGTTATTGAAAATACAATGTAAAGTGAAGTTTAAATAAACTCTAAAGTTGAACATACCTCCGCGGAGGTGATGGTGTTAAAGTAGCGGCGGAAGAAGATGAATGTCTCTCGCAGTCTTCGCACGCATCTCACGTTGAAGCGTAGGGAGAATGGAACGACAAGAGGGGTCTCCTTGTCAGGCACTGGCGCGAGCCTCGGAAAGTAGGCATAGACTCACAACTGCAGAGTAAGTATCAGTATGCTTATCAGATAAAGTGGAATATAGAATAAAGCAGAAATAGTAAAATCGTGTATTATGCAGTGTATTGTGCGGAGTGTACAGTGTGTGTAGTGTACAGTCAGTGTAAAACAGAGTATATGTGTGCCGTGTGTGCAGTATACAGTCAGCGTGAAGTAGACCACAGTGTATGCAGTGTACAGAGTACAGAAAATGTAAAGCAGAAATGTAAAGCGGAAAAGAAGATGTACCTCCCAAGCCCGCCAGTAGCCTCCGAGCAAGTGCCCGCTACAACGGGAGGCTGAGCTCATGTATCCGTACAGAGTGGCCAAGGCAGCGCCACCCCAGTCGTAGCGTAGGATCCGCGTGACGTCCACTAGCGCACTCAACAAACAGAGAGGCATGGTGTTCGCCCGATCGGCGAAAATGGTCGTCCCCAGCAGAAACATCAAGAAGCCGCGAGCGTACTGCTCCACCTCCTCCTGGGTCATCGGTGCCTCCTCAGCCAAGGCTGGCTGAACCCTGAACTGGACCTCAAACCATGAATATCTGACGAAGCCGGGGCGTGCGAGAGGCGGCATCTCACCCAGCAAGTAAATCTGAGCGGCCTCCCACTCGTCCATGTCAGTGTCGAAGGGGATCGGATCATCCCCTACCCCGATGCCGGTAAGCATCGCGAAGTCATAGGGAGTCATCGTCATGTCCCCCGCGACCGAGAAGTGGAATGAGTCGGTGGTATCCCACCACCTCTCCACCAGAGCGGTGAGAAGAGGCCTGCTCGCAGTAAGCCGGGAGAGTCCTCTGCAGAAGGCGCCGAAGCTGGCCTGGTCTACGATGTGACGGACCGCACCTGGTAGCTCCATGTACTAGTCCTGAGCGGCAACGTTCCCATACCCCCGGAAGGCATGAGAGTCTCCCTGTGTTCAAGCAAAACAGTTACGAAGCAATATAAAATGTACAGTTTTGAAGAGCATTCAAAATTGGTGACAATACAGCGTGTGTGCACATTTTAAGTTCAAACAAATATCGGGTGTCGGTGTGCTCGAAGTGAACTACGGCATATGATGTGTCAGTGTTTCCGAGTGGTTCAGTGCAGATACAGCGTGTGTGCACGTTTTCAGATTCAAACAAACATCGGGTGTCGATGTGCTTACAATGAACTACAACATGCGATGTGCCAGTGTGTTTGAACGGTTCAGTGACAATACAGCGTGTGTGCACGTGTTCAGATTCAAACAGACATCAAGTGTGTAAGTGTGTTCACAGTCAACTGCAGGGTGTAATGTATCGATGTATTCGGGCTAAGCAGTTAGAGAACAGAGTCAACTATTGCAGTAATGTTCTACATTGCGGAAAATAAAGAGGGAAGACTGTACCTCAGAAGCGCCGAAAGACAGATGAGACTCTGGCTCGCGCAGAAGCAGCTCTAGTGGCACCCTCCTGTCGAAACTCCGGAACTGGCAGAGACCATCAGGAGGTAACACGTGAATCGCCGGCCTGTAGGTTGCCGGGTCGAACGGGCAGACGCTCAGAGGCAAGAGCTCAGCCTTGGGATCCATCTCCTGATCTGGGGGAGTCCCGCCCTGTGGTAGATCGTCTGCCATGTCAAGAATGGTGTGAAAATGGCTGGAAGAGAGAAAACAGGGCTAGAATACGAAAAGTCAACGGAAAGTCAACCCTGAGAAGGCAAAAAATGACCGGGAAAGCTGGAATGTGGAAAAGGCACGAAAATCAAGAAAAACTAGGGGAAAACAAACCCCAAGAGGCGGAAATCAAGAAAGAGACACCGAAATGGAGTTTCGTTCGGTTCAAAACGTCCGAAACGCGAAGGTATTCGCGAATCAAACGACGAAACGGGCACAAAAATCGAGGGAAACGGTGAATGGAAGAGAGAAAAATGCTCTAGAGAGAGATGGGGAGGTTTTTCGCACAAGAGGCAAGTGCCAAAATAGGGTTTGAAGCCCTATTTTAAAAGACCCGAGGCCAAAAGACCAAACTGTCCCGATTCAGGCACTTTTGGCCGGTCGGCCAAATATTTGGCCGGTGGACTATTTTTGTGGCCGGTGGGTAGCTGGTGACCTCCTCTGATGGCCGGTGAGCCTCCTGCGCCCTTGTTCAGGTCAATTATACGGTTTGGCACCTTCATTACTCAAGATAGTGCAAGAAAGTGCGCTTTGGAATGTTTAACTGGTCTTCGTGGTTGACCTTGAACCATGTCTTCTATGTGCGATGTTCGGTGCATGCAAGGAGCATCCTTTCCCCACGCTCATTACGCGTCTTGCTTTCAACAAATGCCTCGTCCATGTGTTTGTGCATCTCACAGGAGGTTACACATTGCTTGCAATAACCTGCATGCTTTACTTACATGTGTTCATTCCTGCTATACACATTGCCTGCATTATTGCATGCTTTACTTACATGTGTATATGTATTCCCAGGTGGTTACACATTGTGCACGTTTCTACGTGTACTTTACTTACATGTGTTCATACCTTGCTTGCTTTACACATTACATGCGTTTCCACGTATACTTTACTTACATGTGTTTGTGCATCTCACAGGAGGTTACACATTGCTTGCGCTAACCCGCATGCTTTACTTACATTCCTGCTATACACATTGCCTGCATTATTGCATGCTTTACTTACATGTGTATATGTATTCCCAAGTGGTTACACATTGTGCACATTTCTGCGTGTACTTTACTTATATGTGTTCATACCTTGCTTGCTTTACACATTGCATGCGTTTCCACATATGCTTTACTTACATGTGTTTGTGCATCTCACAGGAGGTTACACATTGCTTGCGCTAACCTGCATGCTTTACTTACATGTGTTCATTCCTGCTATACACATTGCCTGCATTATTGCATGCTTTACTTACATGTGTATATGTATTCCCAGGTGGTTACACATTGTGCACGTTTCTGCGTGTACTTTATTTACATGTGTTCATACATTGCTTGCTTTACACATTGCATGCGTTTCCACGTATGCTTTACTTACATGTGTTTGTGTATCTCACAGGAGGTTACACATTGCTTGCAATAACCTGCATGCTTTACTTACATGTGTTCATTCTTGCTATACACATTGCCTGCATTATTGCATGCTTTACTTACATGTGTATATGCATTCTCAGGTGGTTACACATTGTGCACGTTTGGGCGTGTACTTTACTTACATGTGTTCATACCTTGCTTGCTTTACACATTGCATGCGTTGTCGCGTTATGCTTTACTTACATGTGTTCAAGTTTCTTTCTATACACATTGCATGCGTTGTCGCGTTATGCTTTACTTACATGTGTTCAAGTTTCTTTCTATACACATTGCATGTGTTGTCGCGTTATGCTTTACTTACATGTGTTCAAGTTCCTTTTTATACACATTGCATGCGTTGTCACGTATTGCTTCACTCACATGTGTTCAAGTTCCCTATCACACACATTGTACACATTGTCACGTGTTCTTTACTTACATGTGTTTGTGCCTTCATAGCATTGTTATGCTTGCCCCAAATTGCATTGTTATGCGTCCTACTCGACTTGCGTTGTCACACACTTTCAATTGCATTGATTGCATACTGTTAACAATATTGTACCTGTTAAGTTTTCTTTCTCCTTCGGGCACGATATTGTATGTACGGTTCATTTGAAGCTGATGCAACCAGACGAACCGCACAGGTATTGTATTCTCCGCATGAAATGTAGCGAGAATTACAAGATTCTCTTACACCCTTCCTGCATTGTAATGTAGTTGGATTTGTGTTGATTGCTTAAAACTGTTGTGTGTTATGCTTCGTTACAGCTTTCTTTGCATGATCATAAGCTATGTTCGGCTTCTTGCATTGTCAGTTGCATTTTGCCCCCGCTTCGAGCGCATATCTTATCTGTAGCTTGTATGTTTGTCTAAGTCTTCGGCCTTGTCAAAAATGGGTCGTCTCTAGGCTTTGACACTCACCCCCGTCATTGTTATGACTTTCGAGTTCTGTCAAAGAGGGGCAACTGTAGACACCCCATTTTTGACCGTCCTCAAGACTTGGACGTCACCGTTTGAACACTTGGTGATCATTCATGTTCGTGTTTGTTTTGAGTTCCCGGAGGTCTTGGCTACGCGCCTTGCCTCAGGATCTCTCGACTTGCTTGTTCTGTGCTTGGTTTTGCACCAAGGACTTGTGTGTTTTGTACCTGAGGGTAGAGAGTAGCTTGTTAGCTACCCCTGACACCCACCGGCCTTGGATTGAGGCCATCGGCCGTGTATTATTGCTACCGGCCATTGGTGAAATATACCATTGGCCGGTCGGTACTTAGTGTGGTCGGCCGACCATCTGTCTGGCCGATTGCCTCCTTTTCTGGCCGGTGCCACATTTTTGCCTTTTTCAGGCATAGTGCAAGCCAGTTGTGCCAGCTGGAATGCACGGACCCTCCTCCCCATGCACGAGTGTGGCTATTTTGCCCCTTTTGCACATTTTTGGTCTAGCTTCTTGAGGAAGCTTGGACCTTTGTCTTAGCTTCCTCAAGAAGCTTGGACACCTGTCTAGCTTCCTAAGGAAGCCTTGGCCCCTTTGCCTTGGCTTTTTTAGGAAGCCTTGACCCTTTTGTTAGCTTCCCTTGGAAGCTTAACCTTTTCCTTTGTCTATATAAGGAGACTAACCCTCTCCTTTGTTTTGGTTCAGCAAAAACCAGAGCAAAATACATATATATATCTGATATACATCTTCTCTTTCTATATCTCCCTCTCTCTCTTCATTTGTGTGTGTTTAAGGGCCTAAAAGAGTGATTTGTTCTTACTTTTGCACTAAAACACACACCATCACACCATACTTCGACTTGGGAGGTCTTGAGGGTTTGTTCTTGAAGTTTTGAGGTGGTTTTGATCATAAGGAAGAGACTGAGCTTGCTGTTCTTGAAGTGTTCTTCGAGGGTAACACTTTTGCTTTAGATTCTCCAATATTGCACTAGTCTTTAACCTATCTTGCTTATTGATTTAGACTTTGTGCATAACTAAAAAAATTCTTGTATTTGCATGCTTAAGATACTTCATTAAGGTTGTTTTGGTGTTGGGGGTTGACCTCCCCCTCTAAGGCCTTGTTTGGCCCTTTTTGTGCTTCCATTGTTAAGCTTTGGTTACTTTGGTGTATTGGCCTTCTCACCACTGAAATCCAGTGGATTTTCAGTGGTGAAGAAGGGGGTTTGAAGTCTTGCATAGGGGGAGGGACACCCCTCTCCCCTTTGTGTCTCATTTGTCCATGTTTTGGCCCATAAGGGTAGCATATGTGCTTGGTTGTTTTTAGCCCCATTTTAGAGGTTCTTGGATATTATTTGGTCATATGTTGCCTCTGTCTTTGGTCGGATTTATGGCCCTTTACATGCATATTGTACTTGCCTTGCATTCCCCCATTTTGCCTAGAAATGTGCCTTAAATTTAAGCCATGATGCTTGCATGTTCTAGCTTAACTTCATGAAGGTTTTAGAATTATTTTGCCATGATCAAGGACTGTTGGGTGTTGATTTGCCCATGTTTGCCATGTTTGGTATAGTTTCTATGTGTTTTGGCTTGTGAGCCTTGAGTGTGTAAGCCATAAGTATGCCTCATTTGGTCTATTTTCGGTGATTTGGAATCATTTGCCATGCCATTTCAGTCCATGTTTGATGCATGCATACTTGGATTTGTTCTCCTTTCAATGCCTTAAAGAGGTGTAGTCTTATGCTCCATGTTTTGGCTTTGGTGTATGCCTCTTTGCTTGAGTCATTTGGGATGCCATTTATGTGGGTTTTGGGGCTTATTCTACCATGCCATATCTCTGATTTTGTAGGTCTTGATATCCATGCTTACCCTTTTTTTGGGTGCTCTTAAAAATTGCCTTCCATGCCTTAGCTTTAGTCCCTTTGGTTTGCATATTTGTTTTGCATGTTGGCACCTTCATTTTGGGCATTTTTGGCCACTGTTTTGGGGTGGGCTGAGGCCTTCTCATTTCAGTATAAGTCCATCCTTGCATACTTTGCATGTTTGACATGATTGCATTGCATTGGTTGCATGCTTATATTGCATCATGTTTGCATGTTACTTAGCTAAGTTGCATTATATAGTCTTGTTGTATGCTTGACATGTTCATATTGCATTAGTGTAGCCTTGCATGAATTGCATCAGTTTGCATTGTATATGGCATACATGCATTGCATCGCTTAGTTTAGGGTGTCAAACCAAGTATGAGGGGAGAGGTGTGTTCGTACCCGAAGTGACGAAACACGTCTCAACCCTCGGTCGCCAATACCCTTGATCTCAACATGATAGGGTGTTAGAACTCATTTGTTTGTTGCATGCATCTACATTAAGTTGCTAACTCGGCTTCTTAGGCCACCATGCATCGAATTGCGTAGTTGATGGCCCGGGGGTCGAGGGCCATGCTCCCTTGAGTCCATTGCATGATAGGGAGTGTGGCCATGCTCACATTTGCTTGAAAATTCCATGCCATACGCTGCTTGCCCTCTACTGCTGTCAATTGCAGGATTCTGCAGGAAGCAATGGCCGGCCGGCCACCTACAGTGCCGACCAACCATCAGTAGCTGGCCGGTGGTACAACAATTGGCTGGTAAGCCCATTACCATGGCCGGTGAACTTTAGTTCTGGCCGGTGACATCCCAGAGCACTCAGAGGATGATTCAAAAGGGGTCTGGAGACTTTCAGAATTTTCAGAGGAGCAAGGCAGTGAAAACAGAGGCAGCAGTGCTATGGTAGCGGGTTTCCGGGCGAGACGAGTCAAGCATGCATCATTCACACATTCCGAGGCAGGGCTGCGGCCACCTTCCTTCTGCATTTAATTTGTTAATTAGTTAGGAATTCTGTAATAATTAATTTAGCGGTATTCATTTGGTTGTGTAATATTTATTCAGACCCTCCGAGTGAGGGCAATTGCGTAATAAGTGTGCGTGAGTGTGTGTATGTCTCCCAACCCCACGTCTTTCTTCCCTTTTATTTACTAGCTTTCGATGGTTAGTC
This sequence comes from Camellia sinensis, assembly GCF_004153795.1. Taxonomy (NCBI): domain Eukaryota; kingdom Viridiplantae; phylum Streptophyta; class Magnoliopsida; order Ericales; family Theaceae; genus Camellia; species Camellia sinensis. The sequence continues at coordinate 2,983,947 of NW_021025011.1, read as the reverse complement.
TAGGGCATGTTTCAATTAGCATACAGTATGATAGCATGTTTGCATGCATTCATTCGTTTTGCATGCACCGGGCTCGGCGCATCATTCTAACTGCATTGTATTTCAATTCCAAGTTGAATACGTGTTAGTTGTAACATCTCACATGTCATTCTTAGAATAGCCGAGCCTATTTCTAGTTGCATTTTGCATTTGTTGCATTAGCCATCTTAAGCATTAATTAGGGTCATGCATGATTACTAACTAGTTTCTTGTTTTGGCTTGGAGTACTCGGTAAGCTTTTATGCTTTAGCATCTCGTATGAGTGTGGATGTTAACATGATAGCATGCTTACCATGTGGCTAGATACTTATGTGATATGAACTGCCTGAATGCCTGTGGGTGAAGGTTGGATTGTTTGAGTTGGGATAATTCATTGAAATCCGTATTTTAGTCTACTTGCGAGTAGCAAAATTCAAACCATTTTCCAAACAAACAGAAATACGATGCTTCGTTCCGACTTAGGCAATTTAGTCTATACTTGTCTTGCCGTGCGCATCACATAGTAATTCTAGGCTAATAACCGGTATAAGAACACATAACGTTTTCAAAATTGGATATCATGGTTAGTAGAGGCCGATCTTCGGATCGGACGAGAGGGGGTGCTCATAGCTGACCTTCCCCAATCGTACCCAAGTTCCCGAGCCGAGGCAACTTTGGTAATGACGGACACGTGACCTTAGGCAGACGAGTCAGGGTTTCCTAAATTCCCCCATTAAAAAATATTTAGGTGGCGACTCTGTATCTGACAAAGCAGTCCATGTTTGACACTTCTTTTCTAAAAATCTGTTTTCTGAAAACGATTTGCCGAATTTGGAGTCTTTGGTTCAGACTAAGAACCGTGACACAAAAGGGAGTCCGAACTGTGGTGGCATAAAGCCCGAGGGCGCGTCCACAACTACCTATTAGTTGTATTATAATTATATATTTCTCTCTCATCTCACTCTTTCACTCTGACTCTCATCTTACTCTCTCAACTCTCTATGTGTCTCGTTCTTCTCTCCATCACTGTCTCTTGTCTCTCTGTCAACTCTCTCTCTCATAGTCACCGACACACGGTGACACCACCACCACCGCTGGTCTCGACCCCCCCTCCGCCCCAGCGCCATCGTCCTTCCATCACGGCGATCTGCGCAACTGCAGCGCGGTCGTCCCTCCATCACAGCGATCTGCGTAGCTGCAGCGCCGTCGTCCCTCCATCACGACGATCTGTACATTTTGAGCTCAGTAGGTCTCTGGAGACTCTAAATCTCAACAACAATCTCATTTGGGGTCCAATTCCATATCAGATTTCTCAGTTTGGGTCATTGAAAATGCTTTATTTGAGTGGAAACCATGTTGAAGGGAGATCAGATCAGATCAGATCAGATTTCTCACTCTCTTTTTATTTTTTATTTTTTACATTTTGAGCTCAGATCTTTGATGATGATGAACAGATGATTGTTGTTGATGAATACATATTGTTGTTGTTGATGATGAATATATGTATATTCGAGCTCAGATCCGTGCATTTTTTTTTCTTTTTTTGGCCGGGGAATTCTCGGGGTCGGGGAAACCCGATCCCCGTTAGGGGCCGGTGATGGGGGCGGTGATAGGCTCCCCGTCGGGGATCGGGGATCAGGGACGGGAAAATTTCTACCATCGGGGATCGGGGACGGGGAGTGTGATCCCCGACTCCGCCCCTGCCTGTTGCCATTCCTAATAGGACCTTATTGATTAAAAATAATGACGTAAAACTTAATGGAGGACCAATCTTACAAATAAGACTTATGAATAATTAACCCAAATATATATATATATATATATATTAAAGCCTCTCTTGGGAAGTGTCAAAAAAGTCAACTTATTGACTTATTCGAGTCACTTCATCTTGAAAAATGCTATAGGTTTCAAATTTTCTACCAAATAAATAACCAAATGTCTTACATTAGTGTGAACCTCACATTTTTGTTGACTCTACACCCATATGAGACATTTTGTTATTTATTTAATAGGAAATTTAATACCTCTAGCATTACATCATCAACTTTTTATATTTTGCACATTTTTTCGTAATAAATAAAAAAAATTAACTATTATTATTATTTTTTTGGGTTCTTGAGACCCCCCTCAAACCTAAAGAACGTTACAAAAATAACAAATTTGGTCCAGTCCCATAATTGATAGCAGCTCATGCTAATGTAGGCGAGATAATGGAGAAATAGTGAGCCTGCATAAGCCCTGAAGTTTTGAGACCTGCATTAAGTTCAGTTCAGTGCTCAACCTTACATCTGGCCAGTTTGGTATAATTTATTATAAATTAAAAGTTCATGATAAAAAGGTGAAAATTAAAAATATCTCTCTCAATTTTAAATAAGCAATTTTTTTTTTTTTTTCCAATTACATCTAATAAGTTATAAATGAAAATTATACAAAATAGTCTAACACAAACTCTGAAATTAAAATCGTCTCATTTAAATTGCGACAAACAACTCCATCATCACAAGGCAATTTTGAAAAATTATTGGGCTTATTATAAAAAGTGAGTCCATTCAATTTAAAATTTTATTCTCGAGTGTTCATATTGAAAATTTATTTACAGGAGAATTGAACATAACTCCCCAATTACAAGTTTATCTTAATTTAAGGATAAAAAAATAATACTTGGTAATTATAGACATTATGTTTTCGAAGCCTTACTTTCGACTAATATACCCTTACTGATAAGGTTTAATATCAGCCAACACAATCAACACACAGCTATAAAACTTAAAAAATTCACTTTTGATCTACATCTTCATTTTTCGTAAAATTTATATTTTTTAGAATTCTTTCATCAAAATCTATCTAACAAAACCATGATGTGTATGAAATTTCAAATAAAAAATTACAAAATTTTCACTGAGTTTTCATTCTCAGACACATAAGTCAATAAAAATTCACTACCTTGAGTGAATAACAGTGAATTAATAGACATAATCCCAAGAGACGAGCAAAGCAAATCCCTAGCATTATTGCCTCCCTATATATGCTGACTTTCTTCTTTAATTAGGCTTTGACCACCGCAGGTTGCTGACCGGCACCCAGCGCCACGTGGTGCTAGTCGGTCTCACCCAATGGAATCGTGCCGGCCCGGTCAACTTGGCCTCAGATCAGTTCCAATTTAATTTTCCTACCTCGGGTAGCTTAACATTTCCATAATCAAATTTCAATTCTATCAGTTGATTTTGATTAGCCACATGGGAATGAGTTGCTTCCAAATCTAACAACATAAGTTAAACCAGCACTGCCACAATACAGATGACGAAACAGAAAAGAACGTAACTGTGATCCTTTGTTGTGAGTAATAAATTCATCATTTATTTTTCACAAAGATGCCCAGAACCAAACTAATCAGTCTAAAACGAGAAACAAGACTTGGGTATTTATTATCCAAACCTTGTATAGCTAAGAAGAACAAAATCAGAAAATTGATGCTAATCAAACAAAAAATGAAAAATAAAAAAATTGATATAAGACCACAGAAATATACTCTTGTTTCATCCTAGGCAATGTCAACTATAATATCAGAATGTAAGAAAAACTATGAATGCTCTATTGCTTGATTTGCAACATTTCCTTTTCCAAGTTTCGATTCTTGTTGATTTTGATGAGCCACATCGTAAGTTGCGTGGACACCAACTAGTAGATAGTAAACTAGCATTACTGCACTGCATATGAAGAACCTCAAGAATGCCACCCAACCGAGCGATCCAATCAGAAACAAATTCATCCCAATCGACAAAGATGGCAACCATGGAACGAGTGGAACGCCCCACACCTTTGGAACTCTCTGCTTTGGAAGAAACATCATCCCCAATGTGCCTAAAAACCAAAACAAACCAACCACTGTGTACTCAATCCACCCCCTCCTATTTGAACCCCAAAGCGCTGCAATTCCAATCGATGAACCAATAATAACAAACAAGCAAGCAATAAATTTAACCAAATTGCTCTTCGGAGTAACATCCTTCACATAGTATCGCCTCACAAGCAACGCAACTGCCATAAGCATGAAAATGAAGAGTGTACTAAACGAGAGAACACTCGACAACACATCCAAACTCGAGAAAAAGGCAACAATGCAGCTTATTATGGTTACCAAAAGGGTAGCATAGATAGGAGTCCCAGTTTTGGGGTGAACCAGAGCGAACCAAGGTGGGATCATATGTGCTCGAGCAATCTGAGTCGTGTATCGAGCTTGTCCCATAGATCCAACTAGCAAACTCGTAGTCATTCCCTTCAGAGCACAAATGCTGACCAAGTACTTAGCCCATTTCATGCCAATTCTATCAAATGCAACCGAATAGGCTGCATTTACATCAATCTCAGTATATTTAACCATCATTGTCAATGCCAATGCCATCAAGCAATACAAAATTGTGATGATTGACATGGATCCAACCAAACCCAATGGTATATCTCGAGACGGTTTCTTGGTTTCTTCGGCCATGGTTGCAACCATGTCGAAACCGGTGTAAGACCAGTACACGATTGCCGCAGCTTGGAAAACCCCTTGAGCCCCAAATGGGAAAAAAGGGACTAAATTTGAGGGATTGGAATGAACAAACCCAACAATAATAATGAAAAATATAATCAAAATACTGATCAAAGAGCTGATCCAATTCAAACATGAAGTTCTTTTGGTTCCAGTCATTGCTATGGTGTTTGTAACTAATAATACTAAAACAGCAATAGGGTCTAAGAGATTGAAACCATTAGGCAAGTTATGGATTCGAATTCGAAGAAAATCAGTGTTGGGTTTGATCATACTTGCGAAATAGGAGGACCAAGATCGACCGAGTCCAGCAGCGCCGACGATGGCTTCGAGGAGGATGTTGGAGGCGGCAATGAAGGCAATGAAATCGCCTAATTCGACGCGGAGGAAGGAGAAGGAGCCGCCGGCGACGGGGATTTCGACGGAGAATTCGGCGTAGGAGAAGACGGAGAGGAGGGAGGAGAGGCCGGAGGCGGCGTAGGAGAGGAGGACGGAGGGGCCGGCGGTGGAGTGGGAGACTTGGCCGGTGATGACGAAGATGCCGGAGCCGACGACGGAGCCGAAGCTGAGCCAGATGAGGTCCCAGGAAGTGAGGCATTGTTTGAGGGGGTTTTCGCTGTGGGTGGGGAGGTGGAGGAGCTCGGTGGAGTCGGAGGAGCGGCTGGAGAGGCGGTCCTTGAGGCGGTGTGGTGTTTGGGAGAGGGAGGTTTTGTAGGAGGACAGGTTTTGGAAGGATTGGGAAGGGAAGAAGTCTTGTTTGCTGAATCTCCAGTATGATCTTCTTGCTATTTGTGGTGGTGGTGGTGGTTCTTGGGGTTGGGTTTCCATGGTGGTGGTGGTGGTGGTGTTGAAGTGGGTTGAGAGAGTGGAGTGAATGATCAAGTATTGAAGGAGTTGAGGGGATCATTATGAAGATTTTTTTCGATTTGTTTAGGCTTTGTTGGGGTTTTTTTTTAAAAAAAAAAATCAAAAAGTTATTATTCTATTTAAATTGTATTATTTTATTTAAATCATATCACTTTTTTATTACATCATTTTAAATCTAATTTATACTCAATTCATATTTCACAAAAAGTTAAAAAATACACTTATTTAGATCATGTCAAACCACCCTTATGTTGTGTTTGGTTGAGAGATTTGGGGACGGATTTGGAAAATGAAAGGAAAAAAATGTGTGAAACTATGTGAAATATAAGCATAATTTATTCACATTTCACTTATTTTTTTCATTTCATTTTCTTAATGTCTTTTTAAATCTCCCAACCAAACACAGCATTAGTGTTGTGTTAATATGACATTCATTCTGTTTAGAATCGGACAAATCACATAACAACTGGGAGTTGGTGGTCGTGTTCAAATTAAACACATGTTTTTAGGAAGGAAAATGTTAGTAAGGCTTGGTTTGGGAGGTGAGTTGGTTTTTTGATTTTTTTGACTATTTTAGTTTGGGCTAAAAAGTTTGGTTTGGGAATAATTTTTTGACTTTTTGATTTTTTTGACTTTTTTTGTGAGAGAAGAGTGTAATGATTATGGGTTGGATGTGATGTTTTGTTTTTTGTGACTAAAATAGCCTATTTTGTCTTTTGTGGCTAAAATAGCCAAAAAAAGCCCCCAACCCAACTTGCCAAACGGAGCCTAAGTGTGTTTGGTTTGAGTTTTTTAGATTAAGTTTTTTTGGAAATTGAGTTTTTTGATTTTTGTGTTTTTTTTTATTTTTAGTGAATATTTTTAAAATTTTAAATATTTTTTAAAATTTTTTAGATACACCTTACTTAGATGTATCCAAAAAGTAAAAAAACTGTGAAAAAATATTTTAAAAAATTAAGAAATATATAAAAATACAAAAAATGTACTGAATTCTTGTATTTTTTTTTGTATTTTTGGTATTTAGTGAATTTTTAAAAGATTTTTTTTACAATTTTTTTTACTTTTTAGGTGTATTTATGTTAGGTGTGTCTAAAAAATAAAAAATTTGCATAAAATATTAAAAAAACTTAGTAAAAATAAAAAAACACGAAAAATAAGAAAATAAAATTTTCTGAAAACTGTTTTTAAAAAATGGGAACCAAGCAAGCTGAATGGTTTTAAATTTTTTATTAAATGAATGGTTAAATGTTTTATATGGATATGAGATTTATAAAAGTGTGAATTCTATATTTATGTGAGACATTTAGTCATTTATTTAGTAAAAAATTTAGTAGTCATAGCATTAACTTTTTGGAAAATACTAAAAAAATGATATAATTAATTTTCAGTCATAATTAAAATATAACATGAGTCATAATCAAAGAATTTGTGAATCATAATTAAAATTATTATAATTAAATACGAAAATTAGTTATAACTAAAAAAGAAAATAACACATAAGAATGCATATAGTACACATTTTTTAAAAGATTTTATATTATAATTTCCCCCATGTTTTTTACAGAGTGTTTGGGGGTGTGCTTTTCTATTTATTTATTTATTTATTTTAATGGTTAAAATAGTCACACAAAAAAAAATTAAAACACCTAATCACATACTTTCTCTCTATTTTTTGCACCTTTTTTTGTAAAAATTTAATTAAATTAGTCACTTCCCAAACATCTGTAATTTTTTTTTTGTACATATTATTTTGAGTTATTTATATAAAAACTCCTTAAATTATTGTGAAATATCATTTTAACTAGTTAAAATATAAAAAAAATTACAAATAGACTCGTTAAATTATTGAGAATTATCAATTTACTAAAATTATAAAAACCTATAAATAAACCCCCCAAGCCTTAAAAATGTACAAATTGGAGCCTCTAACAGCAGGGTCTCTAATAGTTTAAAGAGTTTATTTATATGCTTTTATAATTTAAGAGGTCAAACAATATTTCTTAATAATTTAAGAATCTATTTATACACTTTTATAATTTAAAAATATAAAAGTGATATTTTTAATAACTTAGAGATCTCCATATAAATAATCTTGAGTTTGATTTAGAGCACTAACTGACAAAAAGGTAGCATTCATAAATTATGACATTGATTTTTACATTATACTTTTATCTATTTACACTATATTTTGGACCTTTTATATTTCGTTTTGTATGACACTAGAATATAAAAAATGAAGAGTTGTTATTTAAAAAAATGTAAGATAGATATATCTTAAATAAAATTATATATATATATATATATTTTTTTTTCTATATAAAGCTGCTAATTCAAATTAAAATACATGTGGTCACTGTCGGTGTAGTTCAAATTAAAAACATGTTTTAATGATCTCATTTTGTAAAGTTTCAAATTAAAAACATATTTTAACGAAATAAAATTCTTTTATACAAATATTTTATAAAATAAATTAAACTTTGTCACTGTCGGTGGTGGAGTTCACATTAAAAACATGTTTTAATGATAAAATAAGTGAAGCTACGGCTTAATCATTTATTTTATTAATCATTAATCATTTATTTGATTAATCATTTATATTATCTCATTAATCATTAATCATTTATTTGTTTTAAACATGTTTTAATCATTAATCATTTTTTTTTAATTTTCTTTTCCAATTATTCGATTATGCAATATTGTATGAAGCTACGGCTCAAAACACTCATTAGATCAATTGCAATTTATAGAAGAGAAACACTATAAACTCATAATTTATATCCAAAAATTTGAATGTGTGATTATAAATATCATACTAAATTTGAATCTCAACCCTCTATTTACGTTCTAAGTCATTTCCTTGTATGTAATTCTGGATTGTTAGACTGATTGTTTATAGAATTGTGGGCTCTTTCATTTTCTATTGAAATCATTTTCTAGGAGAATGTGAAAGATAACAAATAATGAATTGTAGAACCAAGATTAAAAATTAAAAAATGGAATTCCTAATGAGCCCCAGGGTCTGAACAATAGGGGTGAGCATGGTCCGGATTGGACCGGATTGGAGTAAAATTAGGATCAATCCGTTATCTACGGTTCTTGAAAAATTGGAACCAATCCAATCCGTTTAAATCATGGAACCAATCCAAACCAATCCATTTAAATACGGATTGGATCGGTTTAGGACCACGGATTCACATAATTAAATAACAAAAATATATATATATATATATAACACTTTAATTTCATAAAAATATAAACATAGCGCTATATTAGTTCCACAATAGCAACATCTATTTCTATAATAGCGACATATTGTTCTAGAATTTAAACAACCATAAGAAAACTGGTTTCACCATAAGTATTTAAACCATTACAAATTAAAATTAAAAACTAACAAACAAAAGAAATAAAAGAAAATATTATACAGTTTTAGGTTTGAGTTTAGATTTTATATAAAATAAGAGAAGATACTATGGGGGAGGATGTATAATAAAAATATATACTATTTGTATACGGTCCGGATCGGTTCCAATCTAGAACCGTGGGGTTCAATCCAAAACCAATCCGTGTACTACGGATTTTTAATTCTTCAATCCGGAACCGAACCGCGGATTTGAAAAACCAATCCAAACCTATCGGATTGGACTGGACTGGATCGGATTACGGATTTTACGGATTCCTTGCTCAGCCCTACTGAACAATACCGTTGGGGCATGTTTGATTGGGTGAATTAGAATATGAGATTGAGATTATTAATCCGTAGGTTCAATTATCCTATGTTTGTTTTAACATTTTAGTTTAGGATTATTAATCCAATGGATAATTAATTCAACAAATTTGTAGGATTATTAATAATAGGGTAAGGGTGGAATTATTAATTCAATGGATATTAATCCAATTGGATAGTGAATATCACACTAATTTAATAGGATTATTAATATTTCACTATTAGTCTTGCGAATCAAATATGATCTTGAGGGAATCCAACTCCTAATTCTATATCATTACTAATTTGAGTTTTAAAAACTTATGTTTGACAAAAAAACTCCACGACAACGTTAAGGAGAAGGTTAACCTCCAATCTAAAATGTACAATTTCTTGCAACCCAAATAACGTGGCACCGTAATCCACTTTCGTAAAATGACTTATGTGCCTACTTTAGATTTTAGTTTGGAGAGAATTCACATTTTTAAAATACTTGTCTGTGTTTTAAAAATATACTATCACTACAATATATAAAAATTTTAGAGATCAAATTTTTTGGTCTCTAAAAGTGAAAATTTTGTTACAAAAAATATTTAGGGACTAATTTCTATCATCGTTGGAATAGTCGCTAAAAGGTCATCCCAAAAAGTAAAAAATAAGGCTTTTAGAGAAATTTTTTTGAAAATGTCACTAATAAATAAACTTTTAGGGATAAAATAATTTGATCTCAAAATGGTTTATATTTTGAGACAAAATTTGGTCCAAAAAATATAATAATTCATCATTAATGTCCAATTTTCGTTGCTAAAAATACAATGACGACACTTTTGGCAACAAAAATATTTGGTCTCTAAAAAATAATTTTGCCCCTAAATTTTGGTCTCTAAAACTTTAATTTTTTTTTGTAGTGTGTATATATATATATTGTGACAAACGCGATAAATTAAATAGATCACGATTATCGAATCAATATATTTTTTGTGTAGATGACATACACATAATGCTTGGCAAAATAAACAGTTCGAATTATTGAAATAAGACCCTTGATGTGCTCCACGGGGCCAGATAGTGTTAGAGAAATGGTTTCCACCATTAATTTCCGGTAAATTTGAGCTTTTATTAATGTAGGTCCCACACCTCGATTTGGGTGGGTCCGAGTGGCAACACGTTCCTTGCCATGTGGTGAACAAGAATATATACTCAGGTGGTCGAAACCATTTACGAGTGAATGAGAAATTGATACCGTAGTGAGCCTCATAAACATGAAATGTTTTGTGTGGTTCCCATGAGTTGGTATCTAAAACCTTGTCCCACATAGGAAACTTAGAATAGTTTCAAAGTGTTTATAAGCTCTAAGTTGGAGACCTTGGGTTGAGGTCGTCGCAGACGATGACCTCGGCTTCTTCGATTGAGTAGACCCTGATGGTTGGGCCTCGGCAGACCTCTTGGCAGAGGCAGAAGCGCTGTTTTTACTCTCAGCCAATTGTGAGATGGGTAGAGCATCCTCAGCCTCAACCTCAGTAGCTTTGGCCTTGGGCTGAGCCTTTTTAATTCTCTTCGGCTTTGGCGGGGGCATGGTTTGCGTCGGTTGAGCGTCAACATCCGTGGGAAGGTCGGCTAGGAGATCTTGGGCAACGGGCTTCGGGCGACCCATCTCAGCAGTTTTGACGAGTCTTCGTCGATGTTTTGTTTCTGGGATTGGGATTAGGTATGGGGCAGAAGTTGATGGTTGGTCGGCTGGATCAGAGGTTGACCCGTGGTCAGCCCGAGATGTTGATGCTGTTTGTAGAGTGGTAGCAGAGGGAGGAGATAGGCTCTACTTCTTTCTTTTTGGGACGTCGGGCAGTGTGGATTTGTATGTCGGAATAAAATTCAGTAACAGGGGAGCCTTGCGCTTGTGGATTGGAAGATCTAGGAGCTTCTTTAAATCTTTTCCTGGGAAGAAGGATTGGCGGAAGTTTTTTGGTGGCTGATGAAGATCTGCAGGACAAACAAACAGACATTAGAAACAGACAAAGTTATGAAGACTTGAAAAAGAAACAACTAAGTATTGACGTTGGGCTCTTACCCTTGCCCTCTTTAACTGTTCGAGGAAGAGGGTAGAGGTGAACATCTTTGTCTGGGCCAAATTCCCAACTTCCCGAAGCAATAACAAAGTCATCCCGGCTCCCTTGTTGGAGTCTGGGAGGTCGGCTACAATTTTGAACTCGGTAGACCTCGGCTTGAGGTAGTAGACGTAACCTTTTTCCTTCAGGTTAAGGGGGCACATGGTATAACAATATTGTACATCAGCAAGGGTGATCCTAACATTCTCCTGCCTAGCTAGGGCTATGATACCATTAATCACTCGATAGGAGTTGATGGTAAGTTGCATAGGGTTCAACCTATAATAGTGGAGAACTTCGCGAAAAAGGGGATTAAATGGAAGCCGGAGTCCACATTCAATAAAAGCTACTATAGGAAAAGGCATCGTATTATCTGTAGGCATAATGGAATCGTCATCCCCAGCTAGCCTAAGGTGAACATCGGCTGGAATGGAGAATTCTTGCCTAAAAAATTCGAGTTTGGTCAAGGTATCTACCCTATGTCTCCACATACCCATAACGTCGGCCTAAGGTCAAAAGGCTAGGTTTCAGAAAGAAGGTGCTCTTAAAGGGTTATTGGAACCTCGGCAAAGCCCTAGGTAAGGACTGATAAGGCTTGTTTCAGTTTTTCCTAAAAATTGAAGATTTTATAGACAAATCCCAAACCTAAATCTACAAAGGCAAAGATTGAAAGCAAGAATTAAAAAGCAGAGATCTGGAAAGGAAAAACAGAAAACAAGAAACAAAGAACGACGTTTCAGAATCAAAGTACAGAGGTATGGTTCTCAAAAACAAAGGAAATACAGAAGTAAAAGGTCAAGAACAGTGGCAAGAAAAGTGTTGAAACAGTGCAAGTGTTCAAGATATAAGTGAAATCATGAATAGACACATCCAGATGAATAGTTCAGCAAGTCAAAGGTTTGAAACAAAGCAATAATGGCAGCAAGTAAAACAGAGGCACATAAAAGAAATTGGAAATAAGAGAAACAGAGGCTTACCAAAACAAATGACGTCGGAGTAAAAGTTGCCGAGGTAAGGCAACGGTTGCAGACACGATGGAATGACGAAAGCTTCGCTGGAAAGGAGGAATGAAGACGATTGCAGAGCTTGGAGCTAGATCAATGGCGGATTTGAAAAAGTCTAGAGAGAGAGAAAGCCAGAAAACCGAATGCAAAAAGTGAGGAAATGAAGAGGGAAAGAAAAGTTTTGTCAAAAAAACTTGAAACGGCGGCAAAAACACGGCATTTATTGCGCCTGGAGGAACGCACGCGTCAGACGGCGCAGATGGATAAAAGACGGCTTACAAGCGCGTCATAGACACGGGCCAATGAAAATCGAACACGTAAGGGGAACGGTTGAGAAGAAGTGCATGACAGCTCATACGCGTAGGAGAGTTCATTTGAATCCTTGTTCTCCGAAGAGAACACGTCGGCCTGAAGTGAATGATCTCGGCTAAATAGTTTTTTAGCCAATATGCAGAAAGAAATATCGATATAGGTTACATCACCTCAGAATGCTGAGGTAATAGAACCTAGGGGGCAGTTGTGGGGATATATTTTCTGAGTACCAACACGTGGCATGGTGACGCCGACGTGTCAGCCGAGGTGCCACGTCGTGGTAGTTACGCTGAGGATCTCGGAGTTGCCGAGGTTATCTCCGAAGATATCGGAATCCGAGATAATTAGATGGAGGACAAGAGTCCTAAGACAAAGAGGAGACTTAGCCAAGATAAGGATAAAGCTCTTAGGGAGTTTATCTTTATCTCTTGAGAAATCCAAAGTAAGCACTGAATTGGAGTCCATAGAAGTCATGCTTCTAGTGGGACTTGGATTGAGTTAACTATAAAAGAGAGGCACCCCCGTGGGTCTACGGTACGCAATTTATGTTTTGAGTAATAAGTTTGGCAATTGATTATCTTTGAGAGATATACTGACTTGATCGTCGGAGTGCCCCCGGGTGGAAGAACCACCGCCGGAGCCTTTTCTTTCTGTTACAGGTTAGCTGAAGCCATCTATTCTGCCGGTGCTCTCCAGTTGATTACTAAGCAGGCAGTGTGGTCAAATTTTTACCCACACAATTTGGCGTCGTCTGTGGGAAGAAGGAAGAATAGATGGCCAGTAACGGATAGAAGGAAAAGATTGGGGACGACGCTCCCGCTGAGAGTGGCAGACCAATTGACCTCGACATTGAAGGAGATAACCACAATGCAGAAACCCATGACCAGGGTCACAAAGAGAAATACGTCATCCAGGAGGGCGACACTTCGAAGTGGACAGACCAAGGAAAGTACTACAATGAAGATAACCTCCAGGTATGGAGGGACAGGTGCCTACGGAGGGATGAGGAAGTAAAAGAATTGACAAACAAGTTGGCAGACCTACAGTCGGTCATCAACTTCATGATGTAGAATAATGTTATGCAGCCACCATACCCACTGCAAGATACACCGATGCCAGCAATTAATACCCAGAAGGAAGGAAGGAAAACAATCCCCGAAGTCCCTCAGCACACCAAGAGCGGAAGGCACTCTCACCGACTTCCAGTGAACCATGGGGAAAAACCTGAAAAATTCAGTGGTACCGATTTTAAAAGGTGGCAACAAAAAATGTTATTTTATTTAACCACCCTGAATTTGGCAAGGTTTTTACGAGAAGATGCGCCAACATTGAAAGAAGATGAGAGTGATGCGCAAGTTGTCGCTGCAGTAGATGCATGGAAACATGCAGACTTTCTCTGCAGGAACTATATCCTCAATGGATTGGACAACACACTTTACAATGTGTATAGTCCGATCAAGACAGCAAAAACGTTGTGGGATTCCTTGGATCGCAAATATAAGACGGCAGATGCAGGAACAAAGAAATTTGTTGTTGGCCGCTTCCTGGATTTTAAGATGGTGGATTCCAAAACGGTGATCAGTCAAGTCCAAGATCTACAACTTATCTTGCATGAAATTCATGCAGAAGGTATGTCTCTGAGTGAGTCTTTTTAGGTAGCAGCTATGATTGAAAAATTACCGCTGTCTTGGAAGGATTTCAAGAATTATTTAAAGCACAAACGCAAAGAGATGTCACTGGAGGACTTGATTGTTCGGTTAAGGATTGAAGAAGACAACCGTGGGTCTGAAAAGAAAAGTGGGCGTAATCTGATGGAGGCTAAGGCTAATGTGGTGGAACAGAAGCCTAAGCACAACAGTAAGAAGAGGAAGTATCCTGGTGAGAGTTCAAAACGTAGCTCTGGTTCAAAGACAAGTGAAATTCAAAACTTCACAGGCAAATGCTATGTGTGTAACAAGCAAGGACATCGTGCCAAAGATTGTTACAAGCGTCGGACTCAACGAACCATGAAAAAGAAACCTGCTCAAGCTAACATAACAGAGGAGGAAAATCTTTGTGCAATGATTTCGGGATTACATGTGTCTGGTATGGTGTCTGAAGTGAATTTGGTAAGCAACCCCAAAACATGGTGGGTGGACACAGGTGCTACACGTCACATTTGCTCTGAGAAAAAGATGTTCTCCACATATCAAATGGTGGATAACGAGGAACAACTTTATATGGGCAATTCTTCTACCTCAAAGGTTAAAGGCAAGGGACAAGTAGTACTCAAGATGACATCCAGCAAAGAGCTTAAGTGCTGCATGTACCAGAAATTCGAAAGAACCTGGTATCTGGGTCATTGCTGAGCAAGAACGGGTTTCGCCTTGTGTTTGAATCTAACAAATTTGTACTCACTAAAAATGGGATGTATGTGGGGAAAGGGTACTTGAGCGATGGGCTCTTTAAACTAAATGTAATGACAATGGTTCCTATTTCTAATAAGATTAACACATCTTCTGCTTACTTTGTTGAGTCTTTATATATGTGGCATGGTAGATTAGGACATGTTAATTATGGTACCTTGTGTAGATTAATTAACTTAGAATATCTACCTAAATTTCATTTTGATACAAATCATAAGTGTGAAGTATGTGTTGAATCAAAATTGACTAAGGCATCTTTTAAGTCAATTGAAAGAAATACTGAACCTCTGGATCTAATCCATAGTGATATATGTGATTTGAAATTTGTTCAAACACGAGGAGGGAAAAAATATTTCATCACCTTTATTGATGATAGCACTCGGTATTGCTTTGTATACTTGTTGCGAAGCAAAGATGAAGCCTTAGAAAAATTCATAGAATTTAAGGCTGAGGTTGAGAATCAACTTGGCAAGAAAATAAAGGCTATAAGGAGTGACAGAGGTGGTGAATATGAAGCACCATTTGGTGACTTATGTTCACAATTAGGAATAATACATCAAACCACTGCACCTTATATACCTCAGCAAAATGGAGTTGCTGAGCGGAAAAATCGCACTTTAAAAGAAATGATGAATGCCATGTTAATAAGTTCAGGGTTACCTCAGAACTTGTGGGGGGAAGCTATTCTTTCCGCTAATTATATTCTCAATAAAATTCCTCATAAAAAGTCTCATAAAACATCCTATGAACTGTGGAGAGGTCGAAAGCCTTCCTACAAATACTTGAAAGTGTGGGGGTGCTTGGCTAAGGTAGCAATACCAGAACCGAAAAGGGTTAAAATTGGACCCAAGACTGTTGATTGTATTTTCATAGGATATGCAAACAACAGCAGTGCCTATCGGTTTTTAGTACATAAAAGTGAGAACATAGAGATTCATGTTAATACAATTATCGAGTCTAGGAATGCATCATTTTTTGAAAATGTGTTTCCTTGTAAATTGACACAAGAGTCTAAAAGGACATATGATGCTGCCTTTGACAATGATCAAAGGCAAGTTGAGGAAAACCCAGAGGAAAAAGTCGAGGAGGAACCCAGACGTAGTAAAAGAGCTAGGACAGAAAAATCTTTCGGTCCTGATTTCTTAACATACTTACTGGAAGAGGAGCCTCGAACTTTTAAAGAAGCAATGTCTACTCCTGAAGCTCCTTCCTGGAAAGAAGCTATCAATAGTGAAATTGAATCAATCTTGCAAAATCATACATGGGAATTGGTGGATCTTCCACCAGGTTGTAAGCCTCTTAGCTACAAGTGGATTTTTAATAGAAAGATGAAGCCGGATGGTTCAATTGATAAATACAAGGCGAGACTTGTAGTTAAAGGTTACAGGCAAACTGAAGGAGTAGATTATTTTGATACTTACTCACCTGTAACAAGAATAACGTCTATTCGAATGTTAATAGCTATTGCAGCTTTGTATAATCTTGAGATCCACCAAATGGATGTTAAGACTGCATTTTTGAATGGCGATTTGAATGAGGAAATTTACATGGAACAACCAGAAGGGTTCGTGGTTCCAGGGCAAAGGAAAAAAGTGTGCAAACTTGTGAAGTCTCTTTACGGTCTAAAACAAGCACCCAAACAATGGCATGAAAAATTTGACAATGTAATTTTTTTGTGCAAAACTGAAAATTTTGGGTCTATAACATAATGATGGAACATTGATGTGCAAAACTGAAAAAAAAATTTAAAAATGAAAAAATTGATAATGTTATGAGCTTTAAAATTGAAAAAAATGATAATATTTTCAGTTTTATTAGATAGTTGAATCAAACCAATAAGTAGAAAGGCAAAAAAGTTTAATCACATGTTTTGTTGTTGTTTTTTTTTTTTTTTTTATTT